>VZZY01002821.1:0-95275 GCA_013400335.1 Eurystomus gularis
TTAAATATTTTTAATCCTATTCTTTCTCATAGGATTCAAAATGGGTAGAAGAAAAGCAGCTGTTAATCAGAACAAATCAGGAGTTACTAGAGAAGGTACGTGTTCAGAATCTGGGAATATTTTCACAATTGCTGCTGTTTATCATAAAAGAATGGTAAAATTAAATAGTACGTACTAACTGCTGGAACATTGACATGAAAATTGATTATTTTATTTCTCTCCAGAAACAGAAATTCATATAAAAGTCTCTGATTAAAGTACCAACAGGCTTTTGTGCTCTTTGGCAACAGAAGCTGCTCTTTATTGTGGAATTACATCTTGTATTGCCAACAGTAGAACCCAAGCTGGCTGATGTTTCTAGTGTCCAACAAAATACAATCCTAACAGTTACAAAAAGATTATTATTGTCCTGATCACTAACAAAATTGCCTGCTCCTTTCAGCCTTCCATTTTTTCAGTTTTTCCACACTTTAATTAATCCTGATTGATTTAAGACTGTTGTATCATTCATTCTCTGAGATCTCTGTCTGAGATACTCAGAGTTGAGCATCCTCATTGTTCTTCATTGATATTGGTGGGAAAGTTAGCTACTACTCAGGAAGTAAAAGAACTGTTTTCGTTGATTAGTAGCTCAATTTAAATACAATAAGAGTAAGATAACCAAAGAAAAATCCATGACTAATAGTAGCTACAGCTGGACTTAATTTATTCAGACACTTACATGGATATTATAAACATTATAGTACATTATGCCAGATGCTACAATTCTATTAGTTTAATACAAATAAAAAGGTCACTCAGTTAAGACAGACAGTAGACTAAAGCTATTAGTTGGCATAATGAGTAGTCAATATTGAATTTCTATTTTGTCATTTTTAGCACCCCAAAGCACAAATCTGGAAAATTGAAAAGTAAGCATTAAAACCCCTTCATTATTGTCTTTCATGTACTGTAAAAAGTAGATGCCTAGTTATGCAAAGACAATGAGAACGGTCTAGCCAAATATTAATGTAAACCAGTTTCATTCACTTGATTTTAAAAGAAGGGTTTTATTGCTTTATTTATTTAGATATAATATTCATATCAGTTTTCATGCTACTTCCAGATTATTATTCTAAGAGAACATTGTTCATTTTCTGATGGCAGTTCTCACAAATACGTTCTGATGTGATGTTCCTTTTTTATCTCCAAGACACGGTTCAACATTTAAGAAGGAATTGAAATAATTAACAGTTTCATCTAAACCCCTGGCCCATAACTCTATACAGTATCATTTCCATTGCTTACAGGGTGTTATTATCTTGTTCGTCTCATAGATTTACAGAATGGAACAAGAAGAGCATCAGCTGAAGAATGAGATGCAAGATGCAAAAGACCAGAATGAGCTGTTAGAATTCAGAGTGCTAGAACTTGAAGTAAGAGATTCTCTCTGTTGCAAACTCTCAAATGGAGCAGAAATTATGTTTGAACCCAAGCTGAAATTCCTGTAAAGATTACTGATGTCTGGTGCATGTTTAAGGGAAATCACTTAGGTATCTATTTTTCAAATGTTGTATCTTGGCATAATGAAATTGATGCCACTGCCTTAATATGTTTTGGAGAGAGTGCTCACTAATGTTTATAAAGATGTAATATAGCTAATATATATTGCATATAGTTTGGTTTTCATCTAATAAAATATTTTGTTTTGCAATATTTTGCCTTTTTTATTTGTTTCATTTCCATAACTGCTCCTTTCCTGCATGTAAAATCACTTGGTATGTGAACTACAGCCTTGGTTGGCATTGTTTAAATTAACACACCTTCTCACATCTTGCATGCAGAGATCTGACTAAAGATCTGACGCTTCCATCACATGAATGTATAATTGCTTTTAATTGCATTGATTTAAGATTGATAACATTAATATGAATTAAAATTATCTTAAAAGAGAACATTTGGATAGCAGCTTTGAAATAATTTCTCTTACCTGAAATCCATTTTCTGATGGTGTTAAATGGTTATGGATGGGAAATAATTGGCCTCAGCCCAAAAAAGGAAAAAATACTCTCTGAGAACGTCAAAGTTAAACTGCTGAAGCACAAGTACAGCTTCTATACATGAAAGTAGCATGTTGTCCATAGCAAACAAATTCTATGCTTTGCATAAATGAAATAGAAGCAAAGTTGTTTGTTAATAACATTTCAATATGTAGCCTGCGATTACAGTAGAAAGCATTGGTTCTCATCACCTCATAAATGGAGCCCATGTTGAATTTAGTAACACTAAGCTGGTTGTGTGTGATGCACAGTTGTTACATGGTTCTATTGCCTGATAACACTGTTCAGTTTCAAATATCATCAGCATCCTTAACACGATTTAGAATAAACTCTCCAACATATGTGTCATTGTCACTTCTCCATAACTTTCATCCCCCAGCACGTTTCACCAAAAATCTTGGCATGTGTACCTTCTCCTGTAAAGATTAAAGTGTCATGTCTTCTGTTATGTGGGCATTCTGCTTTTTGTCTTTGACATTTCTAAATATTTTTTTAGTCCTTTATCACCCATATATTTTGATGTCATAGCCCATTATATTCAAAATGATGAATTTAGGTTAGTAGAATTTCGGTAGATGTTCAGGAAAATAAACATGCTTTCTAATACATTACATATCTTTATATTTCATTAAGCAACTCTAAAGCAAAATACAGAGCACTAGAAACTAGTTACACTAGGAGCTGCTTCCTAAAGTGTGTTTTACTTAAACACTGAAAAATGTTCTTAGGAAAAGAAAAAAAGTGCTTAAATACATCCTTCACTAATGTATTTTTCACAGGGAAGAATCACATGAAAAATAGCTCAGTGTGGTGTGTCAAATGTTGTCATGTGACAGATTTTGAAGACTGTTTCACAGAATAACAATGGAAGTATTTTTGTGTGATTGCAAAAAAAGGTTTTTTTTCTTTAGTAGGCAAGCATTTGTCAGACACAAACATGACTGACAATGTGAATGCTTTACCAAAATCATGAACACTTCTGGCAATCAGGACAGTATTTTTTGAGAGCAATTAAATTAATTTGGATGAAAATTAGGCTTGAGTAGAAAACACAACCATTTGCTTATTATTTAATGCAAGCAGGTGAGTTTAATGCAATAGTAACTGATTAATTTTTAAAAAGATCTAAAATGGTAAATTAATTAGGACAAGAATTAAGCTTCTGGTTTTGGGTTACAACAGCTAGGTCATTTAAGCCTATTTCAAAATTAGACTATGCAAATATTATTTAAACTAGAGCCTGGGAGTGAAGGAATACAGAGATTTTTCCCTCTATATTGTTGTTTCAAATTAGATTTAAGCTAATTAATGAACGAGAGTTGCCATGTTTTGTAACTTGCTTAAGTGAGTGGATGCAGCTCTCTTGCCATATCAATTAAAGCACCTCATGTTGTGATTTAGAAAATGGGGCAATGCATGGATGGTTATAGGAACTAAAATATTTGCAGTAGCTCTGTTTCATTGTACTGTCAGAAACTGAAGCTCTTGTTGCCATGGCCTCCTCTTGTAACACGGAGAGGAAATCTGATTTTCTTCACTTGTGTTCACATGACCATTGAGAATTCAGTGCAACACCCAGTGCCTTCATTGCCCAGAGCCATCAATCCAGTCATTTTCACAAACATATTGAAATTTAAGTAAAATCACTTATTTATTTTTTTACTGTATTTCTGCCTTCTGATGAAATAATAGGTTGGTATTTTGAAGAAACACATGGAAGTCAAGTAGATTGGCTGGATAAGTTTTAGAAATACTATCGTTTTAGATAAATGATAATTTCTTAGTTTTGCTACAAAGAACATAAGTGTAGAGTAGTGCTGCCTTTCAACATATTCCAACAGTGTCAGTTAACTTTGCAAAAACTCTGTGTGCATTGAATCCATTGGAAGCTAATGCCATTTTTGTGCATATCTAAAGCCAAAATCCTTCAAATATGGTGAAAATAAGAGGAAATACTATATATTTGGAATCTGAATAGGAATCTGCCTTTTTAATATACAGATATGTTTTGTAAAGGTAAGAAATAAATATTTACATATAATCATACATGTTGTTTTTAAATAAAATCTTTCCTCAGGAGAGAGAACGAAGGTCGCCGGCATTTAATCTTCATATAACCACCTTCCCTGAAAACAATGGAAGTGCACTTCAACTGTTCTGTCACCAGGAAGGAATAAAGGTATATGTAGAGCATTAGTAACAGTTGGATGGCCAGGAACTTTTCTGGAATGACCAACTCAATATCCAAACATGGTTTGTCACCTTGCTGTAGGGAAGAAAATCTGAAAAAATAAATATAGTAAGAAAAGATACTTTTAACTGGGGAAAGGGTTTGATAAGAATATGATTTGGTAGACTGTCAGGAATTCATCAATGAAAATGAAGACTGGTCAATCAAGATAATTTACATTTAGTCTAGGGTACTGCTGTAAAAACATTGCGGAGAAGAATGTGGATGTTGATGTGATTCATTATCAGGCTTGCTACAGTACTTTGAAATCTGAGGAATGAGGTACCTGATCCAAAACTCATTCAAATAGGTGAGACTCTATCATTTAAGATCAAGCACAAGATAGACATCAGGACCTCACTTGGTTAGCTTCTGCTATGAGGAAGCAAGAATTACTCTTTTTCACTTCTCCCTTGAATAGGCTAGCTGTACAAATTAATTTGCATGCTGGGTCACTTAAGAATGAATTCAGACTTGTTTTTTTAGTAGGGCTGCACAGCAGGCCAGGGTAACTCTTTTATGAATACCTAAAATGGAATACCTCTGTGTTATACTCCAGGGCACTCGCTAGTAATTTATTGCTTGTATTTGTAATTGTGTTTACAATTTCTCTTATAGAAGGCTTGTTTCTATTCAGTGCCTTAATAATCGCAATACTACCTGTAGTGAAACTAAACTGAAATTGTAGGTTACATATCATTAGGGACCTGAGTAGTCTTAAACAAAAACAGAAAACAAACGAACGGATTCTTACCTACAGGTTTCATTGGGTAGTCATTTCCCAACGTTTCCAAGACGTTGCTGAATATGAGTAGAAGTTGAAGGTGTCAGCATACAACAAGGCTGTCATGCTTTATCCATGTGTACTAAGCATGTTGGACTAACATGGTTAATCAACCGATCTTTGCCCATGCTCTCAAGCCTTCCTACTTTGAAATAGCATGGCTGCATACAAGTTGTTGCTGGAAATGATTCTTGGTCCACATTAACTTGTGGACCATACTTGGGATAGTTCAGGCAAATGTGGTTAGTGCAGGTTAAAGAGTTCCTTGAACCTTTCCAACATCTTCTTAAAGTAGAAAATAAGAGTTCTGGGGCCTAGGAATTGTCCCTGGCACTGTGTAAAATACAGACATTGTGTGAATTATTCCTCTCTTTTTTTATATCAGAGGAATGTTGTTCTTGATTTCAGTGATTGTGCCTTAATGAAGGTGGGTTGTTCACTGCTTTTTGTGGATCTGGGGGCTGACTGCCAGGGAAAGGTGGCTGGCTTTTTACTCACAAAGGTTGTGAGCTGATAGTATTTGGAGGAGCATGTACAGCCCACTGTGCGTGTTCCCTTCTTCCACTGTAAGGCTGATTTGAAAGTCTACTCTATTGTTCAACAAAGACAATAAAAAACAAACCACCCCATAAACCTTCCAAATTACTTTTTTCATGCTCTCTGTCATTTTAACTTCTTTATCTTGATGTGCTTGATGCTCCATTTGAAACAAACAGAAAAAAACCTAATCTCTTAAGTTTCTTTATCAGTTTTGATCTTTCATCTGCATACGTCAGCAGGATGATAAATGTAAATGGTACAGGAACATTCTGCCTTCATAGAGACACATCCAGGTTGCTTGCTATAATCAAGAGTGACATTTGGGATTTGTCAGTGAAAATATCAAGAACACTTTTGTAATTGTGATGCATGCAGAATTGAATAACGGGTGCATAAAATGTAGCATATAAAAACTGTTTCTCACCTGCCATATAAAAAAATGTGTTGAACATCTTTTTCAGGATGTGAATATATCTGAACTTATGAAGAAGCTAGATATTCTTGGAGATAATGGGGTAAAATATTTTTAATTTTAAATATAGCTCTAGTTGTATGGCTATTTTAAAGCATTTTTTTTTCCTACAGCAGAAAACAGCATTCAAGAAAATGCACAAGCATTTTTATATGCCTATATTTGTATGAACAATATGAATGGTTAGGTGCTACTTTTACGAGCTTAAAAGAAAATCTTTTAGTTCAACTGATGCTAGTGAAAAGTATATTTTGTCAAGATAAGATATGATCTTGGCTGAATGACATGGAAAAAAGGCAGTGTAGTGGTCAGACAGAAAAGATGTAAAACAGGCTAGAGGAGAAAAAATAAGGAAGTCAAAGCCAGACCAAGTTCTTACTGATTTTTTTCCACTTGAGAAGTAATAGTAGCACCTTCTACAAACAATCCATGGAGCTGGGTCCACTTCAAAGGTAGCTTTAACAGTTTAAGGTCTTCATAACACTAGCTCTAGATTTACTTTTTATGTTGAAAGCTCTCTGGAGGTTGGTAGTTGGTTCTATGGTACTTACTCTTTCTTTGCATTGTTTTCAAAAATGGGAAGTCTAGCTCTGAAGTGCATGAGGGGGAGATTCACTTGCTGCAGGGCTATAGTCCAGTGAGCAGGCATTTTTCTGGCTAGAAAAAAAAAGTTCAAAATCCTTGTCAGAAAATACTTACATTTTTGTTGAAACTGAACTGTTGCAAAAGTGTTGTGGGAGTGGTGTACTGAAGTAGGGTGGAAATTAAGTACCCATGGTTAAGTTTTCGATACTTTCAATCATGGGATCCTTTCTGGGAATGCTTATAAAATGCTGATTTGTTCTTTAAAGTACAGTTTAAATTTGTTCCTTGTGCTGAAGGATGGATTTGCAATCCAGTTTAAAATGCATCTTCTTGTATTTTAGAATTTGAGAAATGAAGAACAGGTTGCAATAATCCAAGCGGGGACTGTCCTTTCCCTCTGTGAAAAGGTAGAACTCAGTAAAATTTTTTTTCTGCCTAAAGGCTGACCATGTCTTCTAAGATATCACATAACTTTTCTAGGGAAGCATGGCTTTTCTGTTCCAAGTCGTCTGGGTTGGAGCATGAATTCATCTTTACATGACTGTTTGTGATGTCTTGAGGCAAAATCGAATTTACAAAATAAACCAAATTTAGAAATAATAACATATTTTGGAGATATTCCCTTAGAATAAAGTACTAAAAAGCCACCTAACAAGAGACTTCATTCTCAGAAGTACTGATGTCCTCAGCTCTCTGGGAAAAGGGTGCTGTGAAGTCCTCTGGAAGTCGTACCATTTTCCATTTTTTGTCCATTTTGGGCTTATTTCTGTGTATGACTGAAAAAGCTCCAAATGGTCCATGGTCCTTTCCTCTGTAAGTCAGCGGGCATAGATAGTTAAAAAGTAGTTTGTACAAGATAGATAATCAGTCAGGTCACTGAGTTCTGCATGACTAATTCTTTACTTCTTCAATAACAAAGATAATATAATTTGTATATGAATAAAGATGACATTTAGAACTAAGAAAGATTCACCTTTTTCTTTGAAGAAGCTTTGTCCATCCTTTTCATAAGTTTCTATTAAATCTTTCCTAGATGTATTTTTGAAATTCAGAATCAGAACTTTAAAATCTAAATTGGAACATTTTGTAATAATTGCTTTAATTGGTATGATTTTTATTACTTTATGAGGTATAGATAGATTATCTAAATTACGTAATCTAGTCATCGTTGATTTATGTGAGTAATCACTATAAGCAAAATAAAAAGGAGAAAAATGTGCTAAAAACCCAATGCTTTTCATTGTGTTATAGCATTAAAAAGAGGAGGTGATGACCATAGCCCTTTACATCCAACAAGGAAAGTGGAAGTACCCCAGTAGACAAGACTAAGAGAGCAAAACTGGCCAGACTTTAGGATTAGGATATTATTACTCAAGTAAACTAGTGCTTGTGCAAAAATTGCCATTGGAATTAGTAATCTTGTTAGTTAGTAGTCAGAGTAGTGCATGCAGAATAGCCCATACACTTTGTAATCTATATTTCCATTAGCAACTGATCTCTTTTTTTTTTTTGACAAAAGTTCCCGGTTTACCTTAACGGATTTTTTTTGTCATCCTATCAGATAATCTGGTTATTACAGAAATTGAACACTCCATCAGAAAGATGGAAATTTTAGCTTTATCTTGTATAGGTAAATAGACTGCATTTAAAGAATGAGGTGACAATAGTTCATGTTGTCTATGGACTCTATCCATTTTATGTCATTTTAGGGAAGTGCCTCAGTAATCTAAAAAGTATAAGGTGATAGTAAATTGCATCAAGAGGATACTCTGAGAAGCATGAAACCTTTTCCTCTTTTTCGTGGTGCACATTGAGATACAAGCTAATGAAGTGACTCAGATTTTCTCAATGACAGAAGGTACTATCCATGTCCAAATTTTACTAAGACAAAGGATAACAGAAAATAGTCTTGTGCTGTCCTTAACAAAACAGACATGATACCACATTTCATAATACTGTGTTTTACAGCACAGACAAAATCAGGCAAAATCTGGTAAGTAAGATTGGATGATTGTTTTAACATGAGTTCTATTTGGTGCATATACTAAATTTAGGTTAAAGGAAATTTAAAGCAACTCCACTGCCTTCTCCAGTGTAATGTAACTATCTCAGATGTCTAAATAAGGGCCAGACAGCTTCCCATGTGGATTCTTATAGTTCCTTAATTAGGAGAAACTATCATATATAATCATCTCATAATGGGATCTTTTGATAGACATAGATGTTGTGCTAGTTATAGTCACGTGCTAATTAATCACATTCAGTGTTTATTTAGATCAAATCTCTTATACTTAGCCACTAGAAGTGATCTTTTGGAAATCAAGCTGCCAGGAAAGGAAAGTTTCTGGGTTCTACTGGCACAATTCTAGGGGCTTATTTTGAATGTTACAACTAATTACAACTCCTAAATATAAGTTTGTTTATTCTGTGCCCCTAGTTCCAGAAAGGCTTACAGGCATAGGAAGATCAGAATCAATATTTAGTTTTGCATATCATTCATACCTTCAAAAAAATTAGACCTACTTTTTGCGAATAACCCTTCATTTGCAAATATTGAGGGTAGCTGTGAGACATGCTGAGGACTTCTCATTTCCATTGATTTCAAGGGCTCAGAATGCTCAGTGTCTTGCTGAATCCTTTATTATTGGTGAGGCTTTTCTTGGGAATATCTTCATTCTGTTGCCTTCAAACTGCAGAAAACGAAGATGAAGAAGATAGAATCACTGAGGAATATGGTGTTCCTGTTCACTTTTTTCAGCTCTGTATTAAGCTAAACCTATTAAGTAGATAAAACAAGTTTCATTTTTTTTTAATCCACCAGTCACTTAAATAGTGGAAGGTCCATTAATTCACCAGAAGGTGAAGTAAAGAATTCACATTTTGCTTATTTGTAAACTTATGTTTGCAGATTTCCTATCTAAATATTTAGAAAAAAATGAATGTCACTAATTCTTTTGAGTCTGAGCCCCAATGAATTCACCAAAACTTTAAATTAAAAAAGTTGATGTGTAGTGCTTGCCAAAAGAATTAAATAGGAGTAATCTAGTGTTAGAAAGAAAGCATTTGAGGAAATGATAATTATCTGTGGCAAAGCTACAGTTGGTCTTAATGGGAACTGGTGCTACAAAAAGAAGCATTAGTCTAAACTATGCTCTCTGTTACCTAGTCATTGATCCTTGTTGTAGACCAATAAGGAAATAAAATAAAACAATTCAGAACTGAGCATTCCCATTCATTCCAATAAACTTAAATGCTGAATATTAATATAATCTTGGTGATGGTTAGTAATGTAGCAAGAGCTTTCTATCCATGCATTTAGCTATTACAATATGTAATTTTACCTTTGGAATGCAATGGCCATTCTTCTTCATTCTGATTGTTTTGTTTAACACCAGAATGGTAAAGGATTTACGGTAGCAACTGCATGAACTTCCACCTGTCTGTCTGTTTTATTGTTACCTCTACATTACCGATGTTTTAGAAGTGAACCTCGTTCCACGAAGGGTGTAGCAAACTCCATCAAATAAAGGATTGAGCTTGCCACCTTGCCTTTTGTTTAAATTTCCATCTGGAAAAATGCAGGACTGGTGCTCTGAAGTCATATAATGGTTTTGCAAATCAAACCAACAAACATTAGATATATTTAGTTGGAAACAATCCAGTTGATTTGGCATTCTTGACCCAAGTCCATTTTGTATCTTGAACTTTATAGGGGGGAATATTTTTTTTTTTGTAGGAAAATGTCCTCCACTTGTTCGTCTTCAGTACATTTCTGTAGCCCTATTCTGCCTATGTTTTCACAATTGTTCAAAAGTTCTTTTTTTTTCATTTTAAATTTTTTTTCCTCTTCGCACTGCTATGTTCATTCAGTGGTTAAAACAGATAGAGGGGACAGAAGCTGCACTGACACAGAAGATGCTAGACCTGGAGAATGAAAAGGTAAGGAAGAATAACTAAAAATGTAATTCATTTAGCCAAAACTGAGTTCAAGGGAATGTCTATAAATTTCATTACAGGTTGATTTGTGGCCTTTCTCTGCTTAACAGTGATTGCTTCATGGTAAAATACACAAGAGGATTCTGGAACAATTTATTGCTTCTATTCTTTGGGGTGGGAGGGAACTGTCAAATCTATATAGAATAAAAATAGCAAAATATATACAAATTAGAACAGGAAGACATAACTTTACAGAGCGTATTAACCAAACAGTGTGAAATTGTCTTTGTGCTTTCTCCATGTATTAATTTGTCTGGCAATAGCATCATCTTTTTAATCTTGGGGTCATGTTAGTAGAACTGTCAAGGATATTCCTTTGCTCTCTGGTATTCAGCTTCTGGACAAGTTGTAAAGACCTCTTACTCCAGATGACCTTTCTTGCCCAAAGGTCTTCATGCTATAAGACAGAATGTTTTCTCAAAAGCAGTTCTGTCTTGCATAACAAACTCCGTGCTATACTGTCCTTATTTTTCCATATGTTGAACAAAGAGTTTTGGAATGAGTGTTTAGTTTTATTCGTTTACCATGCATGCTGTGCTTCTTATCTTCAAATGGCTTTAGAAACAGTGATTAATCCTTCCCACACCTTTTACAGGTAGATAATAATCAGCATTACATTCATCTTAAAGAATGGGAAACTAAGACAGGGAGGTTAAGCGATTTGCCCAGGGCCACTGAAGAAGTGTGTATTTGGGCCACAATAAAAAAAAAGTGCTCAGACTGTGTTCTCTGTTGAGTGTATCCTATGGTACTGGATGTACTTTAACATAGGTATGATCATTTCCACATTTAGTATTTTCTTATTTTTAACTCATGACGGTAAAATGCAAAGGTTTTGGAAAGGGAAAGTGCCCTCAAATACTGGATTCTGTTATAAAAAGAATTGGAAAGCCATAATTTCTTTCTAACTTGGTTTATTATGTTCCCACTTATCTGTGATGTTTTCTAGTCTTACTCTGGATAGCCCTGTAGCTATTGTTTTAGCATAGCAATCTGAGAGCCTGCATTGCCAATGATTTACTCAATTGATAAAGGACTTTAAAAATAATATTATAGTGTGACACTTTCAAAAGGACTGAGCACTCATTTAGTTGTCCTTGGAACCCAAGTTAAAAGTTTGAGATCCTACTTGTTTCCTTCCTTCTTGCTTCTTGTGGTCAGCTTTTACAATAGCTTTTGGAGAAGCAACATGACCAGGGCAGCCACAGTGCTGCTTTCTATAGTTTTGGACAAGTCAGTCTACTTCTTTGGTGCCAGACACTTGTAAGGATGTTAGGACTAGGCCTGCCCCTTACTATGTGTTACACAGCTCATGTAAAATTGTATGTAAAATATATATTAAAAAATACATTTTAAAAAGATATAAAATGTAAAATTTGGCCAAATAAGTGACTTCAGGGCAACCCTATGTCCAATAAAAGTAACCAGACCAGCGACATTTCATTTTTGTATACTGTTAATAAAAGAACCCTATGTATTTAATTTGGCATTTATTCTATATGTTGAGGAAATGCAAGAGCTCATTGAATAGCAAAAAGAATGATGGAAAATATTAAAAAAAATCAAAGGTTTACTGCGCTTTCTGGTTTACTACTAATTCTTCTGAGCATGAAAACCTGCCTTGAGAAAAGCTAATAAAATCAAGTAACTATTTTATGTTTTACTTACTATCCAAAACACTCTAAAGGCATGTTTTGCAAGCGCACTGTCACCAGTCAGTTCTTGCTTGACTGTTCAGACAACTGTTCAACTGTCCACAACTTCCTTGCAACATCATGCTTTTGGATACTGAGTTCCAATGAAAACCCAGACTATGTTTTATATTGTCGCTCCGACCACGACATCTATATATATATACACACAAATAAACTCTGAAAGTTGGTGAGTTTGCGTTTTAAAGACAACTTTTCAAAGTTTTTTAAGGGTTTTAAAATTTAAGTTAAAAAAAAACCTCCTTGTAAATCCTAGGTATCTTGAAAACTTCTTCAGCTCTTCAGCTAGTCACTTAACCTCTCTGGGCACCACTCTACCCATTTCAAATTGCCTTCCTGCCTTTGCAAGTGAGCTTTTACTTCTGCTTCAGTAATGCATCACGGAATGCAGCTGCAGAACGCAGCTGTGGCCCTGCATATTCTGGTTTCCTACATAGAAGAACAGACTAGGCAACACAGATTAGAATTTGCCCCATGCTTTTCTTAAGGGTACAGTTGGATATTTCAGAATAGCCGTAAAGTGCCTCCACTTGTGTTTCTTCCTTCCCTCCCTTGAACCTGCCCTGTGCAAGTTATGACTATTGGACCACATGCATGCACATTCCCATTCACCTTTCAGCTGTTGTGTGCACCTTCATCAGGTCAAGGCAGGTTTGTACACTGGTGTAGAGGTCATTGCTTTCTACGTACAACTTATCCATATGATACACATATCTTAAGTGCTAATATTGAATGTTTGATATTCCAAATATCCTTAGGAGGAATGTGGTCATTGGCTATAGATTTTCATTCAAGTGGAAAGCTCACTTAAAAATGATGGCATTTATGATTCCTCACAAATTAGGATAAAGAACAAACACTCCCTTGTTTTTATTATTGCTCAGGACCTGTTCAGTAAACAGAAGGGTTATTTAGAGGAAGAACTCGACTACAGGAAACAAGCTCTGGACCAGGCATACATGGTAGGAAAAGAACAGTCCTTAAACTTTCATGTTTGAATAGATTTTATAAAATCGAGTTGTTGTTTTTCTTTAAATCTAAAGTAGGGTTCTTTTTTAATTGATTTCTTTTTCTGCCAAGCCAGGAAATCAAGTATTACTTTAATGGAGACTTCGAAAATGGATAACAGCATTTAGAAGTCTAATGTTTTTGCATTGCATTTTTTATTCTAAAATATGTGGACACCTTGTTAGTACATCTGGAATGGGAGGAGCTGATTTTTGTGTGCACAAAACCATGACTGGTGAAATACACCAGGAATTACTTTAGAATTGTTCCAGTATTGCTTTTGCCTAATCACTTGTAAATATTACTGCTGCTAAGCTAGCCCTAAGTTGGAAATGCCTGTTCTTCCTATCCAGTTCCTTCTTGGGCGGTCCTATCCAACCTTACCCTTCCTAGTTTTCAAATGGGAAGCTGTAACCTTGCCTTCTCTCAGGCTAAGCAACAATTAGGAATAATTGAGGAATTAGTAAAACTGCACACCCAGCTTTGTCAATAGTGAGACTTCAGGGAATTGAAATACAATGGCCTGAAGAATTGTTTATACATTGTAAATATTTCCTATGGGGAAAATGTTTTCAGAAAAGAAGCAAGGTCTAGTGCTCAGAGTAGATAACAGAGATAAAAGCAAACTGGCTCTATTTCTAGCACTGTGACCTTGGGCAAGCCATTTAACCTCTCTGTGCAGCTGTTTATGCATCACTAATATGGATAGAATTACCTACCTCACAAAGGTGTTATGAGGGCTAAAGGGATGTTGTCAGATGGTCTTGATCCAAATATTGTCAGTCTGGATGATGATTTTTAATAGGATCACACCAACCCTAGTAATCAGGGAAACACTGCCGTGATTCCTTTCTTTACTCTTTGGAATACAGTTCTCCATGTGAATGTAAAGTTCTCTGGTGCTCTCTGCTTTGAAAAGTACTGTGGTTTTGGTCAGTGTGTGAGAATCAGATTAGGAATCTGGCAAATTACAAGAGACTGATGAGAGATTAGTGTATGCAAGGATACAATCATTCCTCTCTTCATTGCTTATTGCAACTTGGAACTAAGCCAGTGACATGGACTTTGAGCAATGGATGGCAGGACAGTAGGGCCAGAGAGGGGGAGGCAGCAATATTTGTGTCGTTCACAGTTCTCCCCGTGGGCTTTTTATTTTATAGGGTGGCTTAACTACTCAGTTGCAGTTGAAGGGAATCTGTTACATTGATTTTGCAATGTTCAGCATCAGAGATAGAGGTTTTGCTATGTATTAACCACAGACTGATCATCTGAATCTTTCTCAAATAGAAAAAATCAATAATTTACTAGAATGGGAAGCATTGCCTGGGTGTAAATTAGTGCCAGGAGGCTATGTGCACTGTGTGTGGAATGCTCCTCACTGCTCACAGCTGCTGCTTTATGTCTACCTGTCTATGTCCATCCTTCCCTCCTGACTCCTGCTTTGCTTGCTAGCCTTCTCCTGTAGCTGTTGGTGGGTCATTTGCTTGCTGGATTCAAATGGCAGCCTGTCTGTATGTGATTTGGGTTGCATTAGAAAATCCAGGAGCTGGAAGCCACGCTGTATAATGCCCTGCAGCAGGATCCAGGAAGGCGGGCAAGTGAGTCGCTGACTGAAGCCCAGAGAGAGGATTTGCGAGCTGCAGTGGAGAAGGTGCGGCGACAGATCCTGAGGCAGAGCCGTGAGTTTGACAGCCAGATCTTGCATGAGCGAATGGAGCTGCTGCAGCAGGCACAGCAGGTAAACCCAGTTCTCTCTCCTTCCCCTTGTTGGTGTTATCGTTGTGGTTGCTGTCACTGCCCATACAACGGCATCACTTCACCCTCACCCCGTTGAGTTACACTTAGTCTATTCTTTGTATTGCTCCTGTGTCAAGGAGACAAGCAGTGTTTAGGACCCGGTTGTGCTGGGCATGGTACACACACAAGATGGGTCACTGTCTCACTACAAGGTCCTGTTGCACAATCTGTTTCATGTGTGTACAACCACACAGTCTTCCACAGGACTCCAGGAGGAGCTTAGTGCAAGTTTAAGGCCTAAACTAGAAAAAGCCAAAGTGGAAGGTTGTTAAGAGTGTCATTCTATGAAAAGAGGAAAGGCGAAAGCAGTAGTTACAGGAATAATTTTTTTTTCCCCTTTCTATTTATTTTAGCTATATGTGAAATATTTTTAAATTAAAAGACGAAGTCTTTTAAGAGGCCATTTACAAGCTTTCACGCCTTTGCATTGGTTCAGAAAAGCCTTGTCTGTCTACACCACTTCTTTAAGGACAAATACTGACAGCTTGAATTCGGGCAAGTTCCTGGCAAGTGTGGTAATTATTTTCTGAAGAATCATTTGTTAGGATTGCTAGATTTTCTGTGCAAATATTCAGGGAAAGAAGAGAGCTGCATGTCTCAGTGTGTGCAGAAATAATTGTTCCTAAGGATTTTGGTTCCTCTTTATAGTAACCTCTGGAAGATGCAGCTAGATATCTTAGATCTTGAGGACTGCACTCCAATTACTCTTGCTACTTCCTGTGCAAATCTGGAACCATATATTGTAAATGGCAAACTCTGCTATGCAGATGTATTCAGGATGTTACTATCTCAGATGCCTGTTCTGGGGCAAGAACTGCATTTAGTTTAATTCAAGCCTCTCTATGTTCAGTTTAATTTTGTAGATTAATATAGACCACAGCTGAGGTAAAGTACTGACTCTGTTGTGTTCATCTTCTGTCACCCCAGAGTCATGAGAAGTGCTTATGGTGCCAGTGTTAAAGCTGAGCCCTGGCTTCCTAGAAGTCTTCTTTCTGTTACTCCTTCACTGTGTTCCCTTGGTTTGGAACATGTAACATTGATATCAGGACATGATTTATTTTTTTTTAATAGCTGTCAGATCAACTGTGATGTACAGAAAGCTGGAGAAGGTAGGCACCAGCTGGTGCTAAAAGTGTCAGAAAGAAAGAGTAAATATATGAAATTTGGCAAATAAAGATAGAGCCAGAAGTTACTAGCTTAATGTTATTCGTGTAGCAGAAAGTCAGTGAGAACTGAGTTTTTTTGCCAGTCTTTTAGTCCAATTTCCTAGCTAGATATCAGGGGTTTAATTTGGACTAGGCTCCATTTGGTCCCATGGACTACTCACCATCAACCAGAACACTTTAGGTGCACATCTGGAGCACATCTTCAGTTGAGTCCAGTTCATGTGTTCACAGATTGCTCCACATCATGAAGTTAAATATGATGAGTGTAGAAGAAAACCTAGCTCCTGCTCTAACAAAAACACAAGCATAAACAGCCTCATGAGCCATGGATGTTTATGCATCTGTCTCCAGATACATTTTATACTCTATCATTAGAATTTCATGTTGTGCCCATCTCAGTAGACATGGTAATGATACAGCCCTGCAGAACATGTTAACCTAATTCTACTGCTTAATAAGGAGCTAAGTATTTCAGTGATCTATTTCTAACCTCCCACACACACCCCCCGTAGTAGACAGGAAAAACAAAGGCAAAGATGGTAATGAATTTGCCTAGTGTATAGGAGATTAACAGATTGCATTTGAATCACAGAATAACAGAATGGTAAGGATTGGAAGGGACCTCTGGAGATCATCTAGTCTGAATGCCTCCCTCCCCCCTCCCCCACCCTGCCAAGGCAAGTTCACCTAGAGCAGGTTGCACAGGAAAGTGTCCAGGTGGGTTTTGAAAGCCTCCAGAGAAGGAGACTCCACAACCTCTTTGGGCAGCCTGTTCCAGTGCTCTGTCACCCTCACAGTAAAGTTCTTCCTGATGTCAAGGTGGAACTTTCGTATTCCAGTATTCCAGTTTGTGCCCGTTGCCCCTCGGCCTATCACTGGGCACCACTGAAAAGAGACTGGCCCCATCCTCTTGACATCCACCTTTCAGGTATTTATAAACATTGATACGATCAATCCTTTGCTCAATTTCTTCCTTGAAAATATATTGTTTGAAAAGAACAGGGACGTGCATAGGAGAGTGGGTAAATTGTTGACCAAATGTGAGTCTGTGCTGCTTTATGTGTGCTTCTTTGTCCAGATATAAAGCCTTAGTTCTTAGCCGCTGGGTATTGACTTTGTTCTCATGAAATAAATATATTTTAGGTTGTGATGCCCTCCCTGTCTTACATTGGTAGGTCTGTTCATCTTGGGCATGTATAGTCCCACATTATTATAATTCATTAGTATATAAATGGAACTGTTCATGTATACCGATTGTGTATTAAGGAAACCAAGATTCTGTGGAACCAAATTAGACAGACTGTGATTAAATATGCTTGCTAAGGCATACAATGCTTTTATTAAACCCAGAGTGCAACATGCAGGTCTGAGGAACAGATCCTCAGCTGAAGCGTATTGATAATACTCCCTTTAAATTAGAGAAGATGCTTTGATTTACACCATTCTCTCTGTTTGGAAGAGGCAAAATATGTTAATTAAAAATCTGTCATGAGCAGCTTGTGATATTTGCTTCTAGCCATAGGGTATGTGTAGTTCAACTGCTGTTCCTGCATCTAGTGCCATCAAAAATGTCTCATTGTGCTACACTGTTATTACAAGCTTTTGTAAATCACTGTCTGGTTTATTTTTAGCAGGACTTCATTTAAAAGTAACACTTGTGTTCTAGTCAGTGCAGTTGCATGACTTTCATGCATTTTGGAAACTAAGATCATTACTTGCAGGTTCTGTTAAAAAGAGTAATTTCTTAAATATATATGTATCTATATATTTTATATATATATACACCATGATAAGCCATTTCTAGAGAGAGAGAAAAATGTGTTGTTGTAGCTAGAAAAACCATATCTGAGAAAAAATATTTCAAACAGATCAATACAATGTGTTTGTGAACTAGTGATATCAACTTCTTAATTAAGCAAACCCAAACTCCTAAAACCCCCTAAAATCACCCCAAACCAATGACTCCAAAAAACCCAGCACAACAAATCCACACAGCATCATGTTTATATCACCTTAAAAGCTATTGTGATTGTGTTATCTGCTGAAATTAATAAATATTTAAAGGTCAATTTATGTTTTATATAAACCAAATGGGATCTAACTTGAAATATATTCCTGTTGGTTTGGCTGTAGCTGCTTCTGGAAACTATGGAAAGTCATCAGAACCAGGCTTCAAATTAGGATATGTTAATTCAAATTGCACTATTGGCAGTATTCAAACATGGAGAAAATTTATAATAGAAATAGAATTTATTCTGATTTTAAGCTATTTTAAATACAAAGAGAAACTAGAAAATCCTTGAAGGACAGCAGATTGACACACACTCAGTTCCAAAAATGGCTGCTGCCAATCAAAAAGCATATGAAAGGCAGTTTTTATTAATGTAATCCAATAATTTCCCAGAGCAGTCTTTGTATAAAATTGTAAGAAAAAAAGAAAGAGAAAAGATGCATTACTTCATTGTGTCATCAAAAAGTGTGAAGCTTTTTTTCTCTGAATTGCAGTGTACTACTGTACTAAGGTAGGGGTCTTTTATTCTAACGGGTTAAAATATTATTGGATGGAGCTCAGTTTTACAGAGTAAAACAAACCATCGCTTCAGTTCTAGACTTGCATATAGTACATCTATGGAATGCTGAAAGCATCTAAATTCCAACTCTAAATAGTTGGAATATAGCTGTAAATATTTTAACTTTTTTTTCTTTAAACTGTAGCATTTACTACTCTGTCCAGATTGGATTATTCAGTGGTAATAAAAGCAGAAATTACTTCACTTGCACATTTTACTAGAAGAAGGCATAGGACAATCCTTTAGGAGAAAACAGGAATAACTCAAAACTGACCTCTATATGTCACTGCCACAGAGGATTCACTGCAAACGTGATGCCTCAGGCACTTTTTTTCATGGACACCAATAAAAAGTCAGAAGCAGTGATGTCTTTTTTCATCCTGAAACATTAAAATATAAATGCAGCTTGAAATCAAGAAACATCAAATTAATTTCCTTCACTAAGTTTCTTCATTCCTTTTTATTCTCACCTGAAGAGTGAGTTTCTTACTGATTAAAGGTCAAACAAAGTTATAGTGGATGTCATTCCTCTCCTCCATGCTCTCCCTGCTCTCTCGTAGGTAGGACACCTTTTTCACAACTGGGGAGTAGTTTGTTTACAAATCCACAGAGTTGGATGTCACCGTATCTACAAGATCACTTTGGCTCACCCATTTGGAATAAATATTTGGGTTTTGCTTGGCTTTTGTTTTGTTTTGTTTTATTTTTGTTTGGGGTCTGTTTGTTTGTATCTTTTTTTTAAAAAAAAACCCTTCATTTTTAAAAATTAATTTGTTAATATAATAACTGCCAGCTTGAAGTAAGAACCTGAGATTTGCCACTTGATATAATACAGATGTTCAGGTAAAGCTTGGAGAAACCCAGCTGTTGTTCTGCTCCCCTTTCCTAGATAATCTGTTACAGTTCATAGATCATCTAGTTTTCACCCAAGGAGAATATTTAAGGTTTAAAGTTTGACTAGGAAGGCTCTTAGGAGAGAGAGAGAGGGAAGGGGGATGCTGTACTCTACGTACCTCTTTGACATGTTTGAGGAGGTATTGTCTTAAATTTGTCCTCTTTGGCACAATGCCTTCTGTCAGAGAGGGCAAATTAAAGACAACACCTCCTCTGGCATGTTGCCCTGTGCCAGAGAGGCTGGCTTGGCCAAAACCTCACAGCTTTGTCACACAATTTAGAAAGTAGGTAGAAATATTACTACTAAAGTTACTTACACAATAATAATTGGGGAAAGTCTCAGATTATTTAACATCTATATAGATGCAATCTGTTTTACTGTTTTTATTTTAAATCTGAAGTGTTAAGTTGCTAGCAAAGTTCATTTCCAGCTATTTGCATAGAACTATACATTCAGAGGAATACACAAGGCAACTGGTAATCATTTTTTTTACAATTACTAATGTTTGCAGTTGAGAAATATTCTGTGCTTCACTGTTCAGCATATAATAGATTACTGCTGATAATGCTTTTTTTTTATATTGACAAATTTCTCTTAAAGGCATCTGATATCATAGCTCTCTAACTCATCTGTATTCATCAAGCACATCATGACCAGGTTAATCATAGCTGACCTGTGATATTGTTTTGTTAGGCAGGAGTGGATGCGGAGTCTTTTAAGGCATCATTGCTGCAACAGTGACAATATCACCATAAACCTCCATAATTTTTCACAGGTTACATGCATGGCAAATGAGAGTTAATTTTATTAATTTCTATGTGTTTATCTTACAGTGCTTCCTTATGTATGTTTTCTATATATTTAGGCTTATGATAAAACCATGCCTGCTTTGCTAACTTAGTGATGCTATTTGTCTAAGTGATGATAGCAAGACTGGTGTAATACCTACAAAACATATCTGAAAGGTATATATTTGCTCCCTTTGTCCTATGCAAAGTGTGATTGAAGTTGTATTCAAGTTAAAAGCAGCTGTATTGCTTCAAGTAATATTAGAATAAAGAAAATTCTTATCTGAGAGTTCCCCTGTTCTCTCAGCTGCAATATGAGCCAGCAGTGTGCCCAGGTGGCCAAGAAGGCCAACAGCATCCTGGCTTGTATCAGAAATGGTGTGACCAGCAGGAGTAGGGAAGTGATCCTTCTCCTGTACTTGACACTAGTGAGGCCACACCTAGAATACTGTGTTCAGCTTCAGGCCCCTCACTACAAGAAAGATACTGAGGTGGTGGAGCATGTCGAGAGAAGGGCAACAAAGCTGGTGAAAGGTCTAGAGCACAAGTCTTATGAGAAGCAGCTGCAGGAATTGGAGGACTTTAGCCTGGAGAAAAGGAGGCTCAAGGGAGATGTTATCTCTCTCTACAACTACCTGGAAGGAGATTGCAGTGAGGTGGGAGCTGGTCTGTTCTCTGATGTAGCAAGCAATAGCACAAGAGAAAACGGCCTCAAGTTGCACAAGCGGTTGAGATTAGATATTAGGAAAAATATCTTCACAGAAAGGGTTGTCATGCACTGGAACAGGCTGCCCAGGGAAGTGGTGGAGTCACTATCCCTGGAGGGATTTAAAAGATGTCTAGATGTGGTACTTAGGGACATGGTTTAGTGGTGACCTGACAGTGCTGGGTCAACAGTTGGACTTGATCTTAAAGGTCTCTTCCAACCAAAATGATTGCATGATTCTATATCATGATAATTACTTATCTGGAAATTTGCTATTTAGATACCATAATGTAAAATAATCTAAATTTAATGCTAAATAAATATTACATGATGCTTTCTTTTGGAGGGGAGTTGGGGTTTTTTGTTTTGTTTAGTTTTCCTGATAATGAGTCTAGGCTGCCAAGGAGTTTATTTTAATGTTGAATGTGTTTTCTCTTCTGAGATAACATAGACTTAGAATAGCCGTTCTGTGTACATATAAGTCTAATGTGGTTTTAATTATTATTTTTCCTAATGAACAGCAATAGGACTGTTGATATTCTTCTGTTAAATATCAATGTATGATGTAGTTTCACTACAGCATAAATTAAAAGACTCAGTATTAAAAAAAAATCAGGTTTGCTAGTAAATATCACACCATATCTTCATGTATATATTCTGTATCAGCTTATAACAAACAGTTGTTTTAAGCTAAATGCATTTATAAAATTCACTGATTTACTACTAAGACCAATGAGATTGAAGACTTAATGCTGCAAAATGCATCAGTGTAGCTGCTAAAACGTTCATTGCCCTCAGGAAAGCCAATTAAGAAACTACAAATGCATGATAAAGATTACTAAGAACAATTCTCCTACTTCACAAACTATTAATTGGATCATCATGTTTGAGGCTGCAGAACACAGAAAGGGATAAGATTTACCTGCCGTGTAAATAAAGTCCTTGGTGAGAATCAGAGAGGTACAGTATATTAAAAATGATCTATTATCATCATATTCTACTGGCTGAAATTTATATTAAATTTTCATTCATAACGTAAACCAAGATAGCAACAAAAATAGCTCAAGTGAATGCTGTTACAGTGTGCTTGCTTGTTTCCTTATTACCATTATGAAGGATCACATTCTAGGAGTATGGGACTAAAGGAAACATTTGGATTCCTGTATCCAGACCCCTTACAATAGCAGATCCAACAGCTCGAGTTGGCAATTACCTAGCATGTGGCAATTACCTACGCACGTTGTATTGTAAACACAGTAGAGGCTTTTAAACAGCTGTTAAAATGTGTTAGATTGAAACAAACAAACAAAACCAAACCAAAAACCCAACAAAAACCCCAACTAAGCAAACCCAAGAAAATAATATATTTATTTTCATTAAGGAATTTTATCCATCAGCTTACTGATTTGAATAATAGCTAAAAGCAAGTCATTTTATATTCACCTTTGTTTAAATGCATACATGAAACATAGTTATGCTGTTCACATTATTAAAGATCTTACATACCTGTGTCTTAATAGCCTTGAGATGCTGCTTAAAATAATGATTTAATGAAAGACTATTGATTCTTCCCTTTGTCAGAATGATAAAATATTTCCCATGCTAAATTTTGCTGCAGAATGTGGTATGTTCTTGATCATAAGCCAGCTTCAAAGGTTCAAAACATGGTTTATGTCTGATATAGTCCATCCATGGTGCCTATCCTGTAAATATACATTAACCTGAACCTTTCCAACATTTCAGAGCTGAGGCTCTAAGCAGCTTAGCAAATCCTTCTTTGTCTGCTTTGTGCTAAAATTATCAAATTGTTTTCTTGGATTTGCTGATGAATGTAAATCCAATAAGAGTGTGTCACAGGAACTATTAAGGTGATTTCTAAATCCCCTGATTACTACATTCTAACCACATATCCTGTGACCAGCAGGAGGAGGAAGGTGATTGTGCCCCTGTACTCAGCACTCATGAGATCGCACCTTGAGCGCTGTGTCTAGTTTTGGGTGCCACAGTACAAGAAGGACATTGAGGTGCTGGAGCAAGCCCAGAGAAGGGCAACAAAGTTGGTGAGGGGCATGGAGAATATGTCGTATGAGGAGTGCCTGAGGGAGCTGGGAATTGTTTAGTTTGTAGAAGAGGAGGCTGAGACGCGACCTCATTTCTCTCTACAACTACCTAAAAGGAGGTTGTAGTGAGGCTGGTGCTGGTCTCTTCTCCCAGGTAACTAATGACAGGATGAGAGGTAATGGCTTCAAGTTGCGCCAGGGGAGGTTTAGATTGGATATCAGGAAGAAGTTCTTTACTGAAAGAGTGATTAGCCACTGGAACAGGCTGCTCAGGGAGGTGGTGGAGTCATCATCCCTGGAAGTGTTCAAAAAACAGGTAGATATGACACTTCGAGAAATGGTCTTGGGGTTAGGGAGATGTTCAACGAAGGTTGGACTAGATGATCCTAGAGGTCTTTTCCAGCCTAAATGATTCTATGATTATTGTGTTTTCATAACCATAGTAGCATGGCAAGGAGCATATTTTGCAGCCAGCTGAATTATCTTTCTGATGTTGCTGTCAGTAAAACAGTATGTTTGTTTGGGTGGGCTCTTTCTTTACACACTCATCTAAGAAACAAGAACATTAGTTCTGCAGCTTGACACCTACATAAAGGATGATGTGTATATCACCTTCTAGCAGACAAAATTTGTGACAGAAGTTCCTTTCCTGGTAGCATTTTCCCCATTCGGCAAAGGTCCTTGTGGATTTGGAGCTATCCAAGATGTTAGTTGAGGACTGTGTTCAATAAAACAAAACCACTGAAATTCTTAGAATCTGTGTTTACTGCTAAAAAGGTAGCTGGGAGATAGGTCAAAAAAACAGATTGTGTGTAAGACCATGTAATTGTAGAGAGATATGGTCCACTTATCAGAATTCAAAGTGTCATGAAAGAAAAACTAAAATAAATGAGGAAATGTGCATATTTTGGTCAGTTGGTGGGGGAAGTTTTTACCTAGCATCTGAGACTAGTAGGGCACTTCATTATGTCTCAGATCAATTTTCTTTGTAATGCCGAACTTCCTTCCATGCCAAACTCTCAAAACGATGACAAATCATTACTGGGCTGATTTATTACCTCCCGCAGAAAAATGATAGCTATGAGACTACAATCCAGGGCTCACTGAGCTCAGTGGAAGGATTTCAATTTATTTCAGTGCTCCTTTAAAATGGGAGCTATATTAATGGAAATGGTACTTAATGTAGATGGATTGCTATTATAACACAACTTGGGTAAATATACTTCATGTGTACTGTGTGGGAATGCAATTTACTTTACTTTCCTTTTTTTTAAAAAAAAAATAAAAATAGAGAACTTTTTCCTTTTGGCTAAACTATTCAATCACAGAATCACAGAATCACAGAATCGTTATGGTTGGAAAGGACCTCCAGGGTCATCAAGTCCAACCTTTCTCCTAGCATCTCTCTAACCACTACACCATATCCTCAAGCACTGCATCTATTCGTTCTTTAAACACCTCCAGGGATGGTGACTGAACCACCTCCCTGGGCAGTCTATTCCAGAGCCTAACTACCCTCTCAATGATGTTAAGTAACCATGTGCAATATTATTGTTTCCACTATCAGCTTCATTATTTGTACTACTTTGCTCCATAATGCAAGATGAATTTTCTAAGCCCACATTACTGGAATTTCTCTGTTAGTGAGAGTAATATTTCCAGGCACACATCCACCATCACGCTGCTTGTTTTTCACCTAAACTTGGATTCCTCAGACATCCCAGACCTAGACCTAGACCTGTAACCTTGAGGTTGCAGTACAGCCACAGGAGTCATACCATGCTAAAAATTACAGAAATTTCCCTTGTGAAATCAGTACCTAGGTGATTCCTACCATTGGCAATGCATTAATATAATTTCATTGGACCTAGCCTCTGAGTTGAATGGTCTGCAAATAACCCTGCCTTTAATTCTGTTTTTCATAGGATCATTTAGGCTGGAAAAGACCTTTAAGATCATCCTGTCCAATGATAAACCTACTCTGCCAAGTCTGCTTCTAAACCATGTCCCAGTTTTAAAACAGTATCATCCCTTGTTTTGCACCTTTGTATAAGGGATTCACAACAATAATAAATTTACATCTACGGTTGTCTAGTCTTTTACTGAGTTTGGATGTATTTTGAAAACAACTGTTTTCTCTAGGGAAATTATCGAACTGTGAGGAAAACTGAGCTGTAGGTGCAGAGACACCTGAATTGGTCCTGCATAGGCCAGCTCAGGCAGCATACTGCCTATAGAGCAATACTTCATGCAAACTTGGAGATTCTCCTTCTGGAGGAAGGTCAGAACTCTAGTCCCACATTGGTGTTTCGGCTCTCTGTTAGAAAGGCAGAGCTGACTGTCTTAATTTCCCTACCAGTACTAGAAGACGCACGCTAAAGGCTCTTGCCATCTGTATTTACCAAAGTGAAGCAATTGCTTAAGTGGATAATTGCACTTCAAGGAACGCATCCTGTTTCCCAGAAAGATGAAAGGAAATGAGGGTTATGAGTGTTTAGGGGGAACCTTCTGCACATGAGGAATCTTCTGCTGAGAAAAATGTTTTATTTCCCACTTTCAGGGAATTTGACAGCCCTTTGTGTTTGGCAGCACTCGAAGCATTGCATTGAAGAGGAAAGCCAATGTATGATCACTGCAGTCAGTGAACATAGTTTATACAGTTGGAAATAACTGATGGTAAACTTCCCTTTTATGGTCCTGTTCAGTAATGTCATATACAGTGCCATGTTAAGGGTTGTTTGGCAGGCTTCAGTTACATGCCTGTCTTTGTACTATAGACTTCCAAAGGAGATGCATGCTGTAGTTTCCTGATGTCTCTCAATGTTCTCTTTCTTACCTACTATCTGGCATTTTTAGGCTGTCCTTCAGGGTATAGCTGGTGCCACCTACCTTTGTATATGTAATGTATATGTAATTACTAAGAAAAAAATTATAATGGAACTTAAAAGCCTGTTCAAATTGCAGATAAGTAAGGCATCTCTGTTCTGTAACTGTTTGCAAATGCAAATGGCTTTCATAACCGAGCCTTTTTCCTGACTGAACGAGCTGAAGTTGCTGTTCCAGCCATTGCTGGGCTGGCAGAGCCATCTGCTGTTAACTCAGTACAGCAGTATGGCCCTTTCAGCCCCTGCTGCTTTCGGGCTGCTTGCAAGCACTTATTCAAGAAGTGGCAGCTAGTGGAAGGATATTTATCAAGTAGGTGCCTGCTATACTGAAATGGATTCTCATCCAATCCACTTTCCAAAATTCAGGAGAGCTCCATGTAGGTGAACGTAGTAACAGGGAGTATTCACAAATCTACCCATCCATCATCTAGAAGTTTTGTGAGGTTGTATTTGCTATTACCATAAAATCAATGACAAATTAGTATTCATTATTTTGCCAGGTTGGTTTTGAATGTGGGCAAGGTGCACAGTGTTAAGAATACATGTCCCTAATGCTGGAGCTCTTCTCTTTCATGGTTGCTTTCTCATTGCACTGTTTTTTTCTGACTGTGGCTCTTTGTTTGCCTCCAGTGATTCCTTTGTGTGGCCCCATGATTTGACAACATAGTGTTATTCTCCTGAATCCTGTGAGTCCCAAAAAGGTGTGCTCATGTGACTGAGGGGCAGCTATTAAGTGTAGGAATACACAAATTGTTAGAACCCAGTGAAACACCACTCCACTTTGTCCCTAATCCTTGCTCTGACTGGGACCAATGATAGGGGGTTTAAAGGAAATATAACTACTGTGCTCCTTTTATGTTATATATCCATATCTTCTATCCCTCCTTTTTTAAAAAAAGAAAATAAAGAAAACAACAGCCTGTGGCTTTCTTAGTACATTTTGTTGCTTCTTGACATAGTTTTTTGAGCATTTGAAAATGCACTGGCTTTACTCTGCAAGGCTGCTGTGAGTCTTGTCCAGGATAGAGCTGAATGCATCTTTTAAACCACAACTGTTAGGAACACATATGACAAATGTCGCGGTCAGGTGCGCAGAGGTCCAACCACCTCCCAAAGGGAAAAGGATTGAGGGCTAATTGGAATATCTCCCCACCAAGCTCGCAGGCCAATACGGAAATCAAATGAATATTTAACAAGTAAGAAAAGCTCAACTTACTAATCATCAATTTACGCCCTGAAGTATAAAAGCAGGTAGAATTTCTTGATAACAATAAAATAGTTCTGCCTGATTTGTTGTCACAGTTATGCTTTTGCAAACATAAACAAATCAGAATTCACTGAAAGCATCTAATCAAGTGTTGAAAACCTGCGAATGATTCCACAGCTTCTTGATTGCTAATTCTTGCAAGTAAAATGAGCAGTAGATAAAGATGTAAATGCTTATACTGATAGTCAATAAGTCCTGCTTTTGGTCTTAATTAGTATGTGTAATTTTTGTGTAATTTCCTTCTCAGTAGTTTAATATAATCTTTGAACTGAGGAACATCTCTTGCTACTTCTGGAAGATACTTTTTTGTTAAAGCTAGGATTATTTCATGTAGCTTACATGTATTTGTTTAAAGTAATATTTTGGAAATTGTTATCTTTGTATGATCAAAATAAAGTAGTAAACACAGATAGGTACAATGGGGGAAAATAATTATTTTTATGTGTTAAATACTGTATGCAGATGTAAATCTGATTTGTTTTCTTTTCACTGCTAATATATTGCGTATATATGTATGTATTTTTAAGGCTATCTCTGCAGTTAAATGGAAATAAATGAGCTAAATCAGATTTTTCAGGATATATAAATAGCTGAGCTAGGCTGGTTATCTTCCAGTGTTGACCCTGTGCAATCAGAGTATATTGATGGGAACAGCTACGCCCACTTCATCCTCCTGGTTAATCCTCCCTACTTCCTTTCCTCCTCCTCCAGGGGAAAGCAAGTAAGCAACTAGGAGTAAACAACCCCACGGTTTGATACCTACTGGAAAATTCCAGCCCACAGTTGTGCTTTAGAACGAATTCTGATCTGTCTGCATTTAAACTCTTAGTTTCTGTACTAAAGAAGTTGGTTACAAAATCTTACTCATTTGCATTGTAAGTCTTCTGTTATTGTGATTTCCACTCACATAAGGGGAATACTAGTCATTTAAACACTAGTTACCTGCCTTCAATATATTATCCTTAGGTGGCAAGTCTGGAACAGGTTTGCACATACACATGTATACACGTAAATATCTGCCCTACTGGCTATATCCACCCTGTATGTATCTGCCTTACTGACATAAATCTCGTTGTTTTGAGGATTTTTGTTAAGATTTTCACTGCTAAGAAATTCCACCCTATGCATATTCTCTTTCAATTGCTAGGCTGTCTTTGTATTTAAACTGATTTTTAGGGAAGTGTATATTTCACCTTAAAACTATTCTGTCTCACAAAATTTAACAATTCTGATGGGTTATGGGTGGGAATTGGAAAACAGAAACCTCAGCCCTTTCTTTTAGAACTATTCTGAATAGCTAGAGAGAAGAGCTGAATAGCTGTAATCTTTTGAAAAGATTAAAAATTCATAAGGGAATAATAACATCTCAATTTTTACTTAATTAACAGAATTCCCAAATCTGAAAAAAATGCCATCTTATCCTAATTAACATGTTCTTTTATAAAGGAACACTTGCTGTAAACCCAGAGGTGATAAAGCCACCAGATGTTTGGGGGCTTTTTTCTTTTCTTTTTTTTTCTGGAGGAAAGTTCTCAGCAGATACTGAAAAAAATATCTCACACGATAAATCTTGAAGGTGAAAATGGTATTTTAAAATATTTCTTCTCCTCACTTATCTCACCATGGTTAAATTTAATCACAGAGTATAGCAGGACCCCCAGAGAATTGAAGTCTGTCCCTCAGATCTGGGATATGGTTGTAAGTAGGATTCAGCATAACTGAAATGAGCATGAGAGAAACAGAGTATAACCTGATGGACCAGAGATCTCAGAGGTGATTGCATCTGCCTGCTTCTCATCCCACGGCTTTTTACGCTGATTGTCGTATTCCTGGTGCATCCAGTATATGAAGATGATTGCTTGAGAGATAGACTTGCCTTGAGCAGGGAGTAGATGAAGTGTAAATCAATTCCAATGTAATATTGGAAAAGGAAAATTAATACAGCTGTCCTTGGGGCATTTGTTACCGTCAGCAAAGTGGCATGCACTTGTACCACACTAGGGTAATCTGGTTTGTGCTTTTATGTTATCTGGGCAAATCCCTGAGCATTGCAGCATGATACAGTGGAGGTTTTGATTGACTTGTTCTGACTGATAATATTAAAACCAGTCATTTAGCCAAAATCTTTTTTTAAAAGAACAGCAGCACCAACGACAAAGCTATTGCTTGTGACCTATCTGCAGTATTTGTGTGAAGGCAAAGTAACTGCAGGGTTGGGTGTACTTCATCTTTGGGGTAGCTCCAGGTTAGATCTGCTGTTTTCAAGTCACTCTGTGGTTCTCAAAAATGATACAGTCATTGCATTAGCTGATGCCTTGCTGCAGCTCTCCTGGGTGACCATGAGTGTGGAGCATTTCCCCCTATTTGAGGTCTTTGAATGCAGGTAATCAACTATCAACATCAGTTGATCACACAGGTTTATAAGTAATGATTGCATGTTACTTTTAAAGAGATAGTATTGTTCAAATCAGTTTGAGAGTAATAAAATAATTTGGGAGTGGTGTAGCAGCTGCTACAATCTTACTGGCCGATGCATAGAAATTAGAGTAGGTGATAATTTCTCTTTCAAAGTTTAAGAACAGTTAATAACCTTAGCTATTAATAGGCCAGGTAGAGGTCAGGTAGTTAATCCCAAAAGAGGCTGATAGTATAGACTTGTTCCCTGATTCCCAATGATGGTTAGAGGGAGATTCCAGGTTTCTGCCTATAAAAAAAAAATAATTATGAACCTACTTTATCTATAACAAGTACTAAAAGTGTAATAAATACAAAGAAAGTGTAATAAACACAAATACTAAAAGTGTAATAAAATCCATTCTCCTAATGTAGAAGCCCAGGAAAAAAAAAAAAAAAAAGTAAGAAAAAAGCATAATTTCTAGAAAGGAAAGAAGGTGACAGAAATAAGGTAGGATACATGGACCCAACAACAGTCACATTTTTGAAGAACGTTTGTGGAACTGAACAAGGAAATCCTTAAAAATACAGAGCTATGCTAAAGGAGACATTCCCTCTGACTGTGGTGAGGGGTGGCTCTGGTCATAGGGTGGAGCTGAATTTCTGAATGGTGTCTTGGTGACGAACTGAAAACCTGTGTGCTCTGTTTTTATGGTCTAGCATGACTATGCTGGAAGCAGAGTTATGTTTCATAGGAAAGGAAAATCTCATTAAAATGAAATGTAATAGTATCATCTGCTGACTGTATAGGTAAGTAGAAAAACTTCTGGCAGTTGCAGAGATAGTGTTGTACTTCTAAGAATTTGGGTGCTATTTGGAATTGAATTTGTGTATATGTTAAAATTATCATTAACGAGTGGTGATGAGTAGAGTTCCTGGTAGTAAACATGATGTTCTGAATGTGCAGCTTGTTTAAAATGCCATGGTTTCACAGAAACGTGGAACAATCTTGCCAGGGACATGCCTAATATAACTGTAAAGGAAGTATTACATTAATAATAGGCATTTGTTATCTTAATTTTTAATCTATTTCTTATCTTTTCAATTAATATTCTTTTCAAATTAGATATAATAATGTCTATTTTGCTTTTTCTGTTCCAGCGAATTCGAGAACTAGAAGATAAAATAGAACTTCAAAAGCGACAACTCAAAGAAATTGAGGAAAAGGTAAATAAGTGCCTAGGCAATGCCAATGGATTTTTTTTGCCATGCTAGTATATTTTTCTCTGTTTCATTCACATTAATAATACTTAGCATAACATCATAAAATCTATTTTAAAACAAGATAAAATATGAGTTTCAGTCATTGAGCATGAAATGAAGCTTCATCCTTAATCTGCTCAAAATTATTTGCTGTCTGGGTTTTCTAAAAGTACATAAAGGAATCAAGGGAAAGACACTGGACTAGGAGGGGGGTGGATTTGCTGTGGTTTAGATCAAGAAACAAGATGAAGATTTGTCTCTGACAGAATTGGCTAGCTCAGCCCTGTTCTTCAGATAACTTTGCTTTGCAAAACTTGCAAGTACTGAGAATCAAAACAAAGTTAATGAGGTGTATATTATGAACACTACAAACAGAAAAATATTTCTTGCTTCCAAATTTATACCCTGGATCCAAATTTTTTCCTCCTTTGAAGAAGCTCTGATTGAGGCTTAAGACAGCGAATGTATTTGGGTCTCTATTGTCCCAAGCAAGAGATGGCATGAGGTTTCTGGACCATGGGCTCAGGTGTTTCCTCAGTTCTGTGGAGTTTAGGCTGTTCTGCAGGGCATGGGCTGACAATGGGGTTTTCTCTAAGCCCTAGAAAATTGTTTTAATTACATTGCTTTTGCTAAAATGGTGCCTAGATCCCAAGATGAATCACAGCATCTCAGTTTCATTTTCTCCAGTACACATGGATACCTGATACTACATAAACCTGCCACTGGACTGAATGAAGTTAGTGTAGTTCTCAGTCATCGTTTTTTTTCTTTTGGCATCAGAATGGGGTAAAAGAGCAAAAGGAAGGCTTTTGGAGGACTCTGAATGGGAGCTGAAAGAGGTCAGTGGGGTTTGCAGAACTCAGAGAGGCTTTGTGGAGCAGCTCGCTGGGTGTGGGAAGGTTTCTTCCTCACCCTCCACTGATCATACTGTCTCTTCATCTGCTCTCAGGATGTGGCAATCCTCTCTGTGTCCCCCCTCCTCTGGGGTTATTACACTTCCAGCAGCTACTCCAATTCCCTCAACAGCTTCCTTGGCCCCTTCTGGTCCCACAGTAGGGTGAGCAGAAGGAGAAGCATCTCCCCTCTGCAGTATCTCACCTTGCAATATTTGAACTGTGATATTTAGCTGGGTTAGTGGAAGAGCAAAAATAAGAGCTAGGAGAAGCTGAGCTCTCTGCTGCTGTTGCTAATAGTCACTTTACATCAACCCCACAACTCCATGACTGGAGCTAGTCTGTCTGCAGCTATCAGGAAGGCAGTGGTCCCCTTTTCCACTAGCAGAGCAATAGAGGCAGTGTCCACCCGTTAAAGTGTGCTTTTGCTGCCTTTGCCCTCCTCTGCCCCAGATCACTTCTGTACCTGAAGCTGTACCTTCTTAACAGCCAGGGATGTCTATGATACTACAACTGGTTAACTCCTCAAAGCAGGGGAACTTTGAGGGATAGGTGATACTTCTACATGTTAATTTTTGCAGATATTAGTGTTTATCCACCTATTCTAAAACCTCAAAATCTCTAGACATTGCTATTACCAAAACATAAGACTTTAATGCATTGCCATTACCATTTACAGAGTAGATATTGGATTAGACAGACTGCTAATTTTGGAAATGGTGGTTGGCATTATCTGTGCTGGTTCATTAGATGAATGGATGGGGAAAAGTATTGGAAAAGAAACAGCTTAATCACAAGCTTAGCAGAAGCTGGTAATGAATTAAAATGATTAACATTCTCTTTGCCTTAATGTTACACTAGCAGGAGACTCAAAAAAGCTTCATCATTTTCTATTAACGTTCAGATCCTGGATGGGTGAAGGGCTTCCTTCTGTCTCTATTACATTTGAATTTTTTCTTTCCTTGGGATTAAATCTTGTTCTGAATTTGACCGCCCAAAGGAAGATTGTGTTGTCAGAGAATCAATGAATGATATACTTTTACTTCATTGTTCTTCTGAAGGTTTAACATGCCAGTGGCTGCAAATTGACACCTACATTCCATTGATACTGAACACAATAATTTCTTGTGGAGATAAGCCATATGCTTTGAAGGAACAGCACTATTTATAGCTGAGCCTCATTGCTGGTTGTACCTAAGGGCAATGGACCACTTACAGTTACTGTGTCATGAGTATGGCTTTTTATTTTCCTAAAGGAAAATAAATTGATTCAATTTTTAAGTTCTATGTAAAATTCTGTCAAATCAGAACATAACGATCATGGTACTTGTGCCCTACAGATTCTTCAGCAAACTGTCCTGCTTCTAAAAGCTATACAAAAAAATAATGTAAAATCTCAGTTTGACGCTGTAAGTTGATACATGAGGAGTAAGTGCTGTTTAAACACATCATACTTTTATAATAACTGGTTCCCCACCAGTTGCATTTAGTTTGTGCCATTGGGTTGGTAACACTTGTTTCAGGAATGCTTTCAGGTATGTAATTATAAGTACTTGCTTAACTGAGTCACAAAACCATGCCTCATATTTCTGAAGTTACATAATCCACAAATGCTACCATTTGTAAAGCTTCCCTTAAATACTGATCTTTGTACAGTGTTACTCATTTTTAGAGTAAGATTGGTATACTGTATCTCTTTTTCAGCTCAACTCAGTTAATATTGATGTAAGACTAACTGCTGTAATGTCATTGGATTTCATATTACATATCTTACATCTTTTTTCTTTTCTTTTTTCCTCATTTTCTTTTGATCTTATGTTATAGTTTTTGTTCCTTTTTTTGTTTTTTTCACTAGCATTCATTCTGTGGCCTTGATGACACAACTGAACCGAGACGTGTGGTTGGTATTCTTTATATTTCTTTGTACTCAATTTTTAACTTGTAGATTTTGCCATGTTTTGAGAACTGTCTTTATATGGCCCTGAAACCATACAGGAGCATATACTGGTTTTGCTTGCACAGAGAGGGAGAGTTACCCATAAAATCTGACTTGGATGTCTTCAGTTACCTTCCTAGACTTCTGCAGAAAATCATTAGGTTTTCAGTGAGAAATGATTTGGCATTATAAGACAGTGACTGCTCTGATTGCAGTGGGTGCTTTTCAGTTCTGCAGAGCAGGTACATTTTGTTTAAAAGTTCAGGTTTTGCTGCAGGATCCTTTCTTGTGCTACCCACGCTGGATGGAGAAGTGGTGAACACTGTTTGCGTGTAACTCTACCAAACATGGAAGAGTTAGGTTTGTGGTTGGACTCAATAATCTTAAAGGTCTTTTCCAACAAGAGTGATTCTGTTATTTTCAGTTTTGTTTTCTAAAAAGCCCCGTAATCATCACCACCCATGCACAAAAGGGATTCATTTTACTTCCTCGAGATCCTTGAAGCCACAAAATAATTTAGGAAATATTAACCTAATTTCCTTTTTATGAGGTGATGTGGAGCGTGCAATTTGATTGACCCTCCATGTGCTCGTGCAACATGCAAAGGGCAGGGATAAGAAACCTCCATGTCTTTCCCCTGAGACACTACCATCATTCCCACTATCCATGGTGTCCTGACCATTTCAACTCAATGCAAAAGACAGAGTGAATGTCTTCAGCTATAGTAGGGAGCTGTAGTGGCAGTGTTCACCTTTCACACAGAACAAGAGGGAAATAAAATTTAGAAAATCAGTGCTAGCCCTCTTCCCCTGGAGCAATGCAAGTTGCACACTGCCTTTCAGTAAGGATGGTAACTCAACGACCTGTTAGAGGATTAAGCTATGGCATAAAACTATTGAATATTTTCATATGATTTTGTTGTTGCTGTTGTTGATTGGTTTGTTTGGTTGGTTTTTAACTGAAAATACACAATGTTTTTACCTTTACCAATTTTACATGATTTCTCCTTCTTTGGAATCTGTTGTGAATTATCTTAATGGAATTTTTTTAAAGTTGAAGATGCAGTTAATCAACCCCTTTGAAACTCCTGTTGAGTACTGTGTGATGAAGAAGCACGATGACAATAGTTACCTGAAAAAGCTCCTATATTTACCTTACATTAATCTTCAAAGAGTGTTTTTTTTTCTGCCCAGATCACTTTTGAGAAACCAGATCTGTATCATCATGGGCGCTTTGGGGGTTTTATTCAGCTCCTATTATGTTCAGTTATCATCTTTCTGTTGATGCTCATGGAAGTGGCTCTGATCATTCATTAGTAGTGTTGCTGCGTATGTTTTGTATTTTCAATAAATTTATGTTAGATGGGTGGAATGTAATCCAAGGGTACTACTGATTTGTTCTAAGTGCAGTAGCTTTCTTTTGGTTGCTAGATGGGTGTTTAACATTATTTGAAATTGAGCAGTATTTTTACAGCATTTTGAGCATTCCTTTTGAAATTTCCTTTATTCTGTCAAAAATTGAGTATATGCTTATAGTGATGTGTTTGCAGAAAGGAAAATCCTTGTGCATCAAGCTTTGCCCCGTCTCTTCAATCGCAGCAGTACACTATTCACCTGGCCACAGTCTGAGCTGAATTTTCTATTCCGTGGAGATTGGAAAGTACAGATGCTATTTTGGTAAATGTAAATTTGAAAGAGTAATGCTAATGGAAGTCACCAAACCATTGGCTTTGGAGTTTCATCCAGCTTTTTTACTTTAGTCCCAGTTAGAGGTCCTAACATCTGGACGAACATGTTTGTTTTTAAATACTGTGAAAATATACTGGCCAAGCTTAGAGACACTTTATAAACATTCTATGAACTTAAAGAGATCATCAGCATTTTAAAAATTACATTTACAATGTTTTGAAATGCTGTTAGTTAAAAAATTTTGATGAGTTCATGGCTGAGGCCTGATCTAAAGGCTTCTGTGCCAATACAACTAGCTGATAGTATTATGGGTCCCCTTTGAAAAAAATAAAAGAGAGAAAAAAACTCAAACAACAATTACAAGTACAATTAGTCTCCAAAAATTACATTGAGCTGATATGACCTGCGATTCAAGGTTGGTGACAAGTATTTTGAGGGGATAACACAGGGATAATGGCTACTTAACTGTCACATTTCTAATAGTGCACATCATATTGTGGTGCTAGTGTGGAGGGCAATTTCCTTTAATTCATCTTGCCAGAGGTTAATTTTTCTCTGATTAATGTAACACAGCAAAGCCTATTGTAAGAAACTTAACTATAGATGGAAACCTTGAAAACTGTTCAATATTTCAAAGCAAACCAGGTGATAATAATTTTGATAATAATTTTGGTTCATGTAATTTTACAGCTAATATAAAACTTTTAGAAAGAGATTGTGGTGCCTGTGAATTTAGGGCTGAATTCCAACACCTATTTGTAAATTAATGTTATCTATCTACAGCTCAGCAGACCTTTTATCTTGTTTTCTTTTTTTGTTTGTTTTGGTTTGGTTTTGGTTTTTTTTTGTCTTTTTTTTTTCCTTTTGTACACAGGCTATTAAAAGAACCTATGGAGTGAACAGCTGAGTCCACGTGCAAAAATACTGAAAATATTTATTCAGCAACTTTAAATTGGTGCATTTTTTTCATAAAACAGTTTGCATAATACTGAAGCTGCAAAATATTTGAATTTCAAATTAGAGATTTTTTTTAAAGATATAGCTTCAAGCTGCAATGATTTGATAATCAAATAAAGACCAGCACATCATAAACACTAAAAAGAAAAATCTAAACAGAATTTACACTCTCACACCAATCAAACACCGGAAAAAATACAAGTGCAATTACTGGCTGCTCTGTGAACTGTTATCTACCAAATGGTTTCTTACAGTACTGAGATCTTTGTCTCCATACTGCATGCTTTCAACAAACGTGGTTTGCATTTCACCCAGGAAACACAGAATTTCCTTTTTAATATCTATATTAAAAAGCTAAGTGTTTGACAATAAGTTCCCTGTAGTAAATAGCTGTCAGGAAAAAAACTGTTCAAAGTTGGAAACAAATAGAGATTTACAACCCCACAGTGGTAAAATTAATATTAAATTCATAAGTTGGAAATCCACAGATGGAGAAGAGATGCGTTTTGGAGAAAGGCAAGATGGTAGATTAAATGAAGAAAACTTCAAAGTTAGTAAAAACTGCATTGGATAAATGATTTTTTGAATTTTTCTTGAAAATCAAGGCAATAATTTGTAAAGATAGTACTGGGAGAATCAAAAGATTCTGAGGTGGCCTAAGAGGCCAGGAAAAGAGAATGCATGATGCAGTGTGCTCAGTTATCTCTTCAAGAAGACAGAGGGACTTGAAGAAATGGTGTGTAGATGAATGTGATGAGCAGAGAAATAGTTGGAAATAAATATTTGGAAATCATTACATCCTCTCAGGTGAAATTAAAAAATGCTGACATTGGCTACCAGGAAGCCAAAATGGCACCTCATCCAGCAGAGGTAGATAAACAGCCAAGGACACTGACCATCTGAACTGCAAGAAAATTTTTGGGAAAAAACAGACTAAAAAAATATAAGTTGAAAAGAGTTGTTTAAGATGGAGAATAGTTAGAAAATTCAAAAAGGTAAAGCTTTTCTTTCAAGGAGGGAGAAGCAAATTATTGCTTCGGAGCTGGAAAGACAATATGGAGAAACAGACAATTTAAATTATTTCTGGAATGTTGACACAAGCTTAAAATATTAATAGCACAATATTAAAAGATAACTTTTTCTTCTCTCACACTTTCTTGAAAATCATCTTTGTGTTAAAAGGGCTACATAGAAAGCTACAAAGATGCATGTCTGTGCCCATGGACATACAAAACTCCGGCAGGAATATAGAGCGAAATAAGATGGTTATGATAATACATCAGATAAAGTGGCAATTATGATTGAAAAAAATAATTTAAGGCAAAGAACAACCAAGGCATCATACTGAAAGCTGAGGAAAATATTTGCCATAGCAACTGAATATCTCACAGGTGAAGGAATCAGCCTAAAAAAAAGCCAGTTTTCTCAGATGATTTTTAGGCTCTGAAGGAAGACCAGAGATGTACTCTTCACAATGAATCACCAGACAAGATCACTCACCTGCTGAAGGAGCTGAGGCACTTTACAAGATTAATTCAGTCAGATGCAGCAAACTGTGGCTCGTGTGAGGGTCTGAATAACCCTGTTTCCTGGTACAAAGCACAATTTACATCGGAAACAAGGATTGTGCAGAAGTTTGGAAACTTGATCCAAAACGTGATGCTCACAATATGCTGTTCAAGCAGAACAAGCATTTAGAGGATATGTTTTCAAATAGAGATTTTTCATGTTTTAGTTAAAACTTTTAGTGATGTATGAGAGAATGTGGAAAAAAGACGGCTTCACTGCAAAAGGAAGAGTTTTGGCATTACTCTGAAGAGAAGGACCACAATGGGAGAGAAATAGAACTTGAGGTAACCAAAACAGGTGCTGATGGAGGAACAGGAATTGGAAAGTGTGATTCACTTGGCAAAGAAACACTCTTTCTTCTTATAGACATAATTCTGCTCATCACTGCTTTGGAAATGAAACTATAAGCACAAACACAGGATGGTCAGAGCACGTGGCTGCAATGGTAAGCGCACTGCAGAGACAGAAGACGGTCTTGTTACAAAGCAGAAAAGGTATGAACAGTTCCATTTTTTATTTTTATTTTATTTTTTAATGTGTTTTATTATGTTGTAATTCACGTGACAGTTTTCTCAAAGAAACTGTTTGATTTGGGTGACATTTTCCATGACATCATGATGTTTTTATTCTGCGCCGAGCTCACAGGATGTGGAGTTTTGGAAAACTGAGTATAGCATTCCAATCTTGCTATCCATTGCATATTAGTATTTATTATAGAGCTGAGAACAGGTACAGTGTCTTAGTGGACTAGATTCAGTCCATGCAAGATGCTGGTCCTAATTTTCACTTCCTGTGGCACAACTTTTAAATAATCTATCCCAGCTGTATAAGCAAAGAAGAAAAGCAGTAGCTTTCTCATTTCTGATATCAGTTGTAGCACCTTTCCCGATTTTATGCTGAAGTGCTCAGTAATTTTCAAGATGAAGCATCAGAAGCTTAGGGCCTAATGGATCATGGGGTTTGAGATCAACTGTAGAAATTGTTGTATTAACTGGCATTACATCAGTGAATAAAAGTGCACTTATAAACAAGAACATATACTAGAAATATGTGAGTAGAAATCAGTTTAATAATTTTAAGTGTCAGTTTATTTCCTGCCTAGTACATCCTCACTGCTTTTATCTGTTGGCTACTTTCTGCAAAATATACCACTAAGAATTTTTTTTTTACAGCTTATGAGTTGGATATGAGGCTGGGGCACAACTGAAAATGACATTAATTTGCCTTCCACTCCAGTGTTCACGGATGCCCATTGTCAGGGAGCAGGATATCTATTCACTTTAGAAATAATAAATACAGACAAAATATTACTGTCTCAAGGAGCTCAAAATCAAAGATACTGTTCCATTTGGGAAATTACACAGGCCAGGGGGGAGCCATGATTATGTTTATGGGTCCGAGGAAAGCATAGTCTCTGACAAGGGACTGGGCTTGGTAAGTCTAGAGAAGATCACAAACTGGTTTGAACTTTGTTGTCCATGTGGATTTATACTTTTGTCCATCTTTCCACGCTTGTGGCTTTTAAATATCTTAGCTTTTCAAGGGACTGAGTAGAGGCTGTATCTTTTCAGCTCTAGGTCCTTGTGTGGTTGACATAAATGACACAATGGCCAAAGTAATAAAATTTTATGTAATTCACCGTATGTGTGAATAGCACATATCAAAATGTGGGACAGTAAGGAAGAACTGGTTGGAGTTTTCTTTGCACTGATTTTATCCTGTTTTATACACTTCAGTGGCAAAAGTAATGTGACTTTTTTCTTCTTCACTCTATAGATTCAATATTTGTTTAAAAAAAAAAAAAGGAAAAACATAATTGTATTATTTCCTGAAGAATAGATCTAGACTCAGTAAATTGATCCAATTACAGATACACTTCCAAATCAATACAAATTATCAAAAGCAAAGGCATTTCACAGATGCCAGTTATAGGACTATACTTGCTGAAGAGAGTTTCTGTAAATAAAGGTGAACTGCAGGCTGAAAAACTTGTAGGGCTATTGCCAAAAGAGGCAAAAGAAGAGAACCAAGCTTAGCTTACCTTCCCAAGCCCAAGTTTAAAATTCCTTTCAGGCATGGTTTCAAAACCATGATATGGATATCAAAACCAGATATGAAGTAGACCTTTAAGTATAATACTGAATGCAGAATTCCAAATATGAGTTAAATATGTGGAATGATTCTCTGAATAGTCACAGATTGCCTTTTAAATAGGAAATATCCTTTTTTCATCTTCTGTTTTGAAACAATAAAAATATCATACATTTATCCAAAAGAGGCACAATTTTTTGTGTGTGTGATAAACATACTTGATTTTATGAGCTCCTCTATTCAGTAAAAAATTATCAACTTTTCAAAAATTTGATGCCTAATTCCTTCATGAATAAATCTAATTGAATCTTTTATGGGCATCTCATGTTGTGAACTGCAACTCCTTTCATACATGCTGAATTACCTTTGGGTTAATGAAACAAGACTCTCTCATAAATTATAAATATGTTCAGAATCAAGAAGGACTGTTCATTTGATCATTAGAGGCTTAGAATCTTTTATTGCATGCTTAGACTGCAGTACATTGAGAACCTAATAATTTGGGTTTTTTTCATCATGGATTCTTCATCTGGGAGAGAACAAGGATTTTGTTACTGTATTGAAGTGCCCAATAATGAAGGATTTGATATCCTGAATTTCAATGTTAAAATTGATACTTCCTGGATTTTCCAGGAGTTAGAAGATGCAAGCATACCTGATGAACAAGTAAACAGTGCTGGAGAAGAGAATTTGAACCTCAGAATAAAAAAGCTGGAAAAGTCGGAGAAAAAACTGAAAGGTGTTCTAGACAACTACATGGAGTCAGATTCTGTCCTAAGAAACAGGTAAATAAAAGGGGGTTTTGCATTCCAAACTAATGTGATATGCCAAATGCACTCTTCCTTTTGCCCCATGTACTGGCTGTTAAATGATACATGCAAAACTAGCAAAAAGAAAGACTTTATGTGTTTTAGGGTGCCCGATAAGATGCAAGTGTAAGTGTATTGTGTAGCTGTCAGACTAGAAATGCAATATTCATTTTTTTGTTTTTATTATTTAAATTACATTTACAGCAGTCTTGTTGCAAATAACCAGATAGCTTTCTCAGGACATTCTGTCCCTAAATATTCATAAGGTGTACATTCTGCTTGTAATATGTATCCCTTTCCTTTTAAGTTAAGAATTAATTTGGAATTTTGTGTTGCAAAAGAATTTCCTTGTTTCAGAAAGCTTCATCTAGTTTAGTATGTTAATGCTAATAATTACAGTAGCCAAAGGTGCCACTAAGCATTAATTATGTAGTTGGCTAGAATAAGATCAAGGTTTTGATAGTCAGGAACTGCACTGTTCTAAACAAAGCCAAATAGTTAAAAGGATAGAAAATATGAATGACATTCAAAATAATTATTTGTATAATTTCTTAATTGCTTTGATTTATCAAGGGATTTGGCCAGAAATGTTTTAATAATGAGCTTTTGGTTGAAGTTATAATTAATCTCTCTTGAAATTGAAACTTTTCTAGGAATAAGCTATTTTAATAAAGATTTCAGAGAGGGGAAGATAGGAAGAACTTTATTTGAAATCAAAACAAAGAAAGTATGAGAGAACCGTTCAAGGAGGGCAAATGACCAGGTAAAACTTGCCTGGTATATAGGAAGCCCATTTTCAGGGATCTTGGGTAGCCAACAGAAAGAAAAAGAAATCCTGTGCCTGGAGTTCTTTTGGCCAAAACACAGACAGGCAAGACAAGGAATGGTGTGAGAAGCAGAGCTATTGGAAAAAGCAGAGAAGCTGAGTCAGTAGCTGTAACTAGTCAGGGCAGAGTTTTGGGCTACTGTGGCCCAGTTTCCTTTGATATCAGTGTTAGATTATGCAGTGCCTGTGGTGGGGAGGGTCTTGTCAGGTTTACTTTGATACATGAATATGTACTTATGTAATGATGCATTTTGTATCTTAATCCTCTTGCTTGAGAAATATGTTTTTATGTGAGATTTTTGAATGAATTATCATGCTGGGAAGGGGTGGAGCAAGAAATTTTGGCAGGTAGAGACAGTAAGATAAAGGAAGATAGGAATGAACAGGGAGGCTGAGTGGAAGACTGTTGAAGGTTTAATGAAGAAGTTCAAGGAAGAAGATATAGCAGGGCACAGTCCTGTGGGGCACAGGGGTTAATGTATGCATCTCTAGAATGAGAAAAGAGGAGGCTGTAGTACCTGCCCCAGGAAATGAGAGAATGGAAAAAAAAATCCCTAACAAGAAAAGAACGTTTTGGAATTCACAACTGTTTCAAGCACTGAGAAAATTTTGATGTGTAGGCTGAAAAGGAAAGGACAACATGAAGCTTTATCTCATAAGATTATCTTGGGTATTTCTCCTGTGTAGAGGAAGCCCATCACATTAAACCACATCATCTTACCACTATTGTTTCAATAGCAACAGTTGAAGTGAACTTGTATTTTGTCAAAATCCAGTTTTGTGGACAAATTCAATACTTTTATGCATCATAGGTTTCAGTACCCACCATGAGGTACGTTACAAGATGTTTTCCCAAGTAATTTAGTTACTTATAGGTTATCTTTAATTTTAATTTTGATGGGAACCGTTTACTGTCATCATAAAATTTGAATTTGCTAACAATGAACCTAGCAAAATCCTATGATTAGATACATGCAGAGACCAAAGTGTTGTGGTTGTCTTTCTGGTAAGTTGTTACTTCATACAGTATGCCAAGCTTCAGCGAACATTAATCTATAAAAGTGTTTTCTTATGGTTTTCATATAAAGTCAGCAGAGAAAGAATGAACACAGACGTTGTTTTTCAGGGTATTAAGAGTCTCCAGTGTAATGTGCAAACCCCAGTAGACTAGTTAAGAATTGTTTACTATTAGTGATCAACAATTTGTTACCTTTTTATTGCTGGGAGAAGAATGGAAAACTAAAGATAAATCGGTGCTGTGTTGATGACTGCTTATCCATCTGGAACTGTACTGTGTCATATTTACTTAGCAAAGATCTTCATTCTCACTATCACAGGAGGAAAGAACTGGAGCTGTCACACAAAACACTTCTTGTGATGATTGATCAACTAAATGTAAAGTTGCACCAGATTGAAAATGCAAATGTACGTGTTAAAGGGAAACTGAGAGACATTCGGGAAGACCTCATAAACTTGGTGAGTGGGATATTTTTTCAAATGACATAGTTTATCTTTTCTTTGTGGTTATCACAGAATCATAGAATGGTTTGGGTTGAAAGGGACCTTAAAGATCATCTAGTTCCAACTAGTTTGCATTTGTGCTTGGAATTGCCCTGACCCACGTGCAGGATCTTGTATTTGGCCTAATAATAACAACAAATAATTAATAACTAATAGTTTAATAATAATAATAGAATCATAGAATGTTTCAGGCTGGAAGGGACCTCCAGAGGTCATCTAGTCCAACCTCCCTACACAAGCAGGGACATCTGCCTAGGTCAGGTTACTCAGAGCCTCATCAAGCCTGACCTTGAACGACTCCAGGGACGGGGCCTCCACCACCTCTCTGGGCAGCCCATTCCAGTGCTCTATGACCCTCATGCTAAAGAACTTTTTTCTAATATCCAGCCTAAATCTATCTTTTCCTAGCTTAAAATGATTACTCCTTGTCCTATCACTACAAACCCTTGTGAATAGATCTTCCTCTGATCTTTGAGATATATGCTTCTACTTCCTTCTTCCTCCCCAGAACCCGTTCAGTGTATTCCTTCTGCTTAGGTCAGACTTTATCTTTCTAGCCCCATAAAAAAGTAGTTTTTTGATTCCCTATCTTATGCCTTACAATAGCACAACACAGCTAACAGCCTGTTTTCTGTGTAAATTGCAGCTGCTCAGCCAGTCATCTGACGCTTGAGTTGCTCACACTTTTTCAAGCTGGGGCCCACCCACTGTTGCATCCACTTTAAGCTTCCTGCTTAGCTTTGTGTCCTCTTCCAGCTTTCCCAGTTTGGTTTGGGTCTTACCTTCTTTCCTGTGATACATTTTCACGTGGACCACCATGCTGCAGAGCCCTGCTGGTGTGAGCCCTCCTCTGCAGTGCTCTTCACTGGAGCAAGCTGACCTGCTCCCTCATTGCCAAGAAGGTCCCACTGCTGATCGCATGCCCTCATACTCCCTCTCCCCTGTGTCTGTTCTGAAATTGTCAGCTATGCAGTGGAAAGCCTTCAGTACTCCTGAGTGCCAGAACTTCTTCACATAAATCTTTTGTATCAGGAAGGTTAACTGTTGGCTGGTAACACATACAGCAGGCATTTCTACCTGGTTTGCACAGCTCATTGGATGGATCCATGAAAATGGAGAAGGAATGAGTTTTTCATGGACAGTCTATGGTCCCTTGACACTGTCAACTACAATGTCTCTTGACACTGTTTCTCATAAGATACACTTTCTTCTTCTCAGCACTTTACATCAAAGTTCAATACTCTGATAGGATGCTAGTACAATGGGGCAAGATTTGTAAGAATGAACAATAGTCTTTGCTTTTTTAATTATTATTTTTAAACACTCAGGAACCTTAGACATGCATATATTCCCATCAACAGTTAGCCAAAAAAAGTATTATCCCACATCTACCTGACTTTTAATAACATTTCAGCCTAGTTTCCTTGCTGGTGAACCCCTCTTACAGGAAAGTACTGAGGATCAAAAAGACTGACTTAAGAAGTCCTTGAAGAAACACAGTAATGTCTCTGTGCCTTAAGTCTTGCTTCAAAGTTGCCACAATGGCCCTATGATACCAGTGGCTCTTACTCTGCTCAAAACAAGGGCAGCACGGGAATCACAAAAGCCTCCTCTGTCCTTCACTGATGTCTTCCACCTCTGTATGCCTCTGTGTTCAAACACTTTGGTGCAAACGAAAATACCAAAGTCTTTCTCAAACTGATTCAAAAGGCATCTGTTCCTTTCTCCTTTTTCAGGGGGTTCATAAAAGGAGCTGACAGATGACAGGTGTGGTGAAGGGCAAAGGGCAAAAGCTTGGTCTCTGGAAAGCACGTGTTCTGTTTTCTATAATAAAACCACAGCTTCTCTGCCTGTAACATCTCAGTGCTACACTACTGTCAGTGTTAAGGATCTGTTACTGTATAGTTCAGAGCTGGTTGTATCAATTCCAGTTCAATGATTTCTTTTGATTTAAGAAGTACTGTAGAACATGGAAAAGAAGGTGTTTAATTTTTTAACTTCCTGTGTTTTATGTAGTAGTAGATGTGGGTGAGCTTGTGTTTTGTTTCCTACTGAGATGTTTCAGTGATGGCTGAAATGACAAAACAGTAGGTCAGTTTTGCTCTAAATGCAGGATTTTACTTGCTTTTATTTTAAAAAGTTACTTATGTAACCCCTGAGTTTTCAGAAAACAAGGGCAGGTTTATTGCAAAATTAAGAAAAATGACAAGGGAATAAGAAATTTAGTATTAATACATTTACCATATAACTCACTGAAATTATAGGTTGAACACCAAGAAAAGTCAGAGAAGAAGCAAAAGAAAAAATTACATTGGCTTCAGGAGCAGCTGAAGATGAAAGAAGATGAAATAAGAAGCCAGTCAGAGTATTTTGAGCACTACAAACAAAGACAGAAACAGCGGACAGCAGTGCTGAGAGAAAAGGAATGTTACCTTCAGGGTAAGGTATCTAAGCTGGAAAAGCAAGTCCTAAATCTTAGTGCCCATATTGCGGTTTTGACATCTGAGTTAGAAGAGGGAATGGTGCAGTATCTCCAGCAGAAGCTGGAATCAGCATTCAGTGGGACTCAGGTCTATAAACACTCTGATGTAGAAGTAATGAAATTGAAAACTTGCATTGAAAATGTGGAGTGTGACATGAAAAGCCACCTTGAGGCATTTAAGCAAAATCTGAAGTTCTTAAGGGAAAAAGAGGAGCAGAACAGAAGAGAACAGGCAGACCTGATGACTGAACTCCAGTGCTCTCAGGACGCTGAAGAATTTCTCAGAACAAAATTAGAAGAATCTTGCCATCATGTTTATAGCTTGAAATTATCTGAAATCAAACTACAGGAAAAAATAGAAGAGCTTTTGGATGAAAATAGGGCTTTAAAAGATCAAGGTAGGGTGAAGTTGAAAAAGAAGAAAGAAAAGGACTCACAACTTAAAAGACTGGAGAATGGAGACAACAGTGTTGACCTGGTAAGTAAAAATAAGGCAAAATATAATTAGTTTTTATCTTTATATCACCCTGGATTATACTTGTCATTAGAAGTGCACTCAAGATGCAAGTGTGAGGCTTTTTCCTTCCTGCATTTTTTTCCTTGATTTCTGTTGGAGCATTAGTACTTCACAGTGTCTCATTCATACCCACTGCAATCAGTAGCTGGAGGTTCATTGCATCAGTGCTTTTATTAGGTGTATATAAGGGCACTTCACAAATCTTATTTCCTTAAGTTTTTAAGTGATGTGCCCAAGGCAAAAGGTCTCAAATGGCACTAGCAGTAGAGCCCAGAAGAACTTTTGAGACCTCTGTCCCATGGACACTATTCAGTGGACGAGTACACATATGGTTGGGTGAGTTTTCTCATGTTATTCATGCCCAAATGCTGAAGAAAAAAGCAGAGCTGACAATAAATCTTGTCTATGAGATTTTCTGGATAATGGTAAACAAGTGAAGATGGATAACATATTCACGACTGAGAATGAGTTGAGATATTCAATGGTTTGTGGCTCCATAGCATTGTGATATGCCCTGAATACACTGAATGGGACTTGTTTGCTTCAAGCACTTCAGCATTGCATGGGAAAGCTCTGCATATGCTGTAATATGGCATTCAGCTCCTGCCAGTACATTTTGCTGACAAAGAACAATTCTTTTCACAGAGAGGACTCAATCCAAGTTTTATTCTTTATGCACTGAGGTGGAGGGTATTTTTATTCTGAGGATTTGTTAAATAAAGTGAAATCAGCTAAGCCTCACACTCAGCTACTCCATTCAGATTGTGACCTGGTATCCCAAGAACTCTCTTAATTTTAACTGCTGTTAATGGGCATGAACAAAATCCCTTTAGTATAGGAGGACAATCAGACTGTGAGTACTTCCAGAACTGGGAGAAGGTAGAGAGGATTTTTTGTCCATAAAAGCTGGAAGAAATAAAAAGTTTTTAACCTGGTAGTTGAACACACCTTTGTAGACATGGTGATTTTGTACCATTAGTGGCTCTACAGTCCCAAAGAAGTGAAATTATGTTTGTGTGAAAGAGAAAAAACAGTAAGATCATCCTGTAGTAATCGACAGCACATGGGTGACCTAAGAGGAGAGCTTAGAAGCTGTGCCTCACTGCACGTGTCTCCATAGCTGCTCGGAGGTGCCAGAAGGACTAACTGCTGTTGTTTATTTTTGTACTTAGCCTGAACCATTGCTATGGTTACTTTAACTAGTGGGTTCATTTTTTCTTGGTAATGAGGAATAAGATTTGAAAATATTTTAAGGCATTTCTAGAGGGACTTGAACTGAGTTGTAAACAGGTACAGCAAACAAGTGCCCTATGAGGAGACTCCACAGCTGAAATCAGGAGATGTGAGGGCTTTCAGAGCCGTGGAAGAAGTAGTGGAAAATTACTATTGGTTTGAGAAAATTGAGTAAAAGAGAAAATAAATGTTATTTGAAGGTGTGAAAACAAGATATATCAACTAACTAATTGCCTGAGACTAATCCAAAAAGTCTTCAAGAAACAGGACCAAATCTCTTCCATTCTATGCTGTAGACTAAGAAGAGGTAATTTTTTTTCCCTGTGCGAAGTTTTCTAACCATTTGTTTTCTAAGTATTAATTTAGAGCTGTGATGTCATGGGAGGTTACTGAGTCTCAATTACCAAGTTTTGGTACAAATGAACAGGCCATAATTTGTGTTAAGCCAGTTTACTTTGGTCTGCTGCACAGTAGGCTGTACTCCTTAGATGCTGTGTATAGCATCATCAGCATTACATCTTGTGCCTTCTGCATTTCTGGTTGTCTTTTCCTCCTCTTTTGGTACTACTACCAATTTACTTGGATTTTTCTAATAGAAAATGGTTTGAGATAGCAGGGGAAAAATCAGTATCTATACTAAAAGGAGAAGGGAGACATCTGGTGTTGTGCTGTAAAACTGAGGAGGGCTTTTTCCCCTTATCTTGTGTTTTATTTGCACCTATTAAAATATAAATTCCTAATCTCATTACCTTGATCATGTAGTATTCAAGACAAAATATTTACAAGGAAAATCCTATTTCAACTCATCTTACTCCATCAACAGCTATAAAAATGAGAAATTGTATGAATTACAAGGATGATTTTTCATGCTGTTACTTTTCTGGAAAGTCGCTTGTATATTATTTTTCAGTGAAAGAGCAAATGGGATCATATGCCTATTTCACAGCCAGGAAAAAAGTCATTTGTGAAGACAGGCTTATCAAACTCCTGCGAAATCCACATGGTATGAGAGTCCCCAGTAAATACCATATAATTCAAATGCTAAGCACATCAGCTATTCTTGAAAGCTAGCGTTAGTCATTATTGCATCTTCAAGCAATAATATGGAATCTCATTAGGTGTTTTTTTCTAGTACTGTAGAGGTGAACTGCATGTCACAGAGAAGTATAGTCACATAAATCTTGCCAGGAATTTGAATTTTCAAAATTGTTATCAGGATCCTCTCTGCACTATTCCAATTGCAGCCTATGCCTGAATGAAAAATGCACAAAAAAAGCAGCTGGTTCCATGTGTCTGTGACTTGATTTATCAGACATTTTCTAGATCACAGAATCATAGAATGGTTTGGGTTGGAAGGGACCTCAAAGATCGTCTAATTCCAACAACCCTGCCATGGGCAGGGACACCTCCCACTAGATCAGGTTGCTCAAAGCCCCATCCAACCCATTCTTGAACACATCCAGTGATGGAGCATCCACAACTTCCCTGGGCAACCTGCTCCAGTGACTCAACACCCTCAGAGTGAAAAACTTCTTCCTTACGTCTAACCTAAATCTACCTTCTTGCAGTTTGCAGTTTGAAGCCATTACCCATTACATTAAAAGCCCTTATAAAAAGTCCCTCCTCAGCTTTCGTGTAGATCCCCTTCAGGCCACAATGAGGTCTCCCTTCTCTTCTCCAGGCTGAACAATTTCAACTCTCTCAGCCTATCCTCATAGGAGAGATGTTCCCACTGTCTGATCATCTTCATGGTCCTACTCCAATAGGTCTATGTCTTTTTGTTGGGGGCTCCAGAGCTGGACACTGTGCTGACAATTATAATGAAATATATGCGATATATGACAATTACAATGAAATAATGAGTCTTTTGTGTGTAAAATAGCAAAGGAAATGTATGTACCTGTTTTTCATATAACAAACACTGTGTTTTTATAACCTGTCTTTATTTTTTTGTTTTCCTCCTCCTTTTCCCATTAAGAATGGAGATCTAATCCAGGATGATGTTCAAAATCTGAAAAGTGGAGCAGTCTTGGAGTCACTCAGAAGCAGAGCTACTCAAACTCCAGTTGTGTTTCTAAATGCTAAGGAGTCTGGTATGAAAATAAGCTGGAATTTTTGATTAATAGAAGTGAAAATTATTTCATTCATGTGGTATGCATGACTTAGAAGGTATAAGACCTTCTAAAAACCTTGTAATCTGGAAACTGTATCATGGGAAGGTGAAACAATAACTATTTACCAATATGATACTAGCATATAGATATGAGCTGCTCAAGAAATTCTAGAACTTTCAAGAAGCTACAACAATGAGGAATTGGGGGATACTTTCCATGTCCTGGCTGAAGTATAGTGTTTGGGAATGCAGCAGTCAGATTTGCTTTTCACACCAAACTATGTAAAAGCTCTGATCTTGGCTAATTGTGTCAGGTAAATTCTTCCAACATAATGCAGATTTTATAGCAAATTTCAGTATATGCAAATGCAGACCTGCACTGAATAATTTTAACCCATAAATTTAACCCATAGGTTTTCATCTATGCATTATAATGAGATGTATTTTCCATTTTTAAATGCTTTGAGGACTGGGCTGGGACCCCAAATATACCTTATTTTAGAACTAAGTATTTATGTGAAGCTTGTTTTCATGTTTAATGTTGTGCTTACCTCTGCATAAGTGGTGATGTATGCTTCTGGTAAAGAAGGTAGTTTTGAGCATACTCTCACTAAAATGCTTCTCTGTTCAAAACATCTATTCAGATGTTTTGGGGGTTGCTTTTCATGTAACTATCTGGGAGTGGCATTGCATGTTTTTAGTCCTTTACCATAACAGAAACACCAGGATGTAGCTGTGATGGGCTAAAGCAGACGGAGGAGCTACCAGAAGAACTTCTACCAGTATTGGAACACAATTCCAGCGCCTTTGCAAAAGTTGCTGAGATTCAGCAGGTCAGAAGAAAAGTTACCACTATTTTTGCTGTCTTTGTGCACAGTGAGTCACTGAATTTTGAGACTAAATTTAGAGTTGGTGTACTAAAGATATTATTCATGATGAATACAGGTGTCCACTAAGAAAATGATTGACTTATTTGTACTTTGTTTGTATCATTATTCCCATTGCAAATCTTTAAATAATTTTAAAACTCTATATGGAAAAAATTTTTTTGCATCCGTCTGTATTCAAGTGAAGTGGAAAATAAATTATGATTAGCTGTCGAGAATTATATACCTTAGCTTATATTTTTCAGTTGGAAACATTTCTCTTTTGCTGTTACCAGGTCACCTTTGGAACAAAGAGGACAGGTACTCTAGAAGATAGTTTCACTTTGTTTAGATCTACCCCAAGTTATTGTGCAGCAAGACTGCTTCCTGCTTGCTCTGAGAAGTTAACTAATGATGAGACAAGTAAGGAAACCAAAGATGATGAAGAATTTTCTCTCTCAAAGGAACAAGCTATAAATCTACCACCAAAGACATTCCCTGGTTCTGTTATTGATGCTTTGATGAGGAAAAAGCTCCAACTTACCTTGTTAGAACCTGAAACCTACCACTTATCAGCTGTCACCACTGAGAAGAAAGTGAGGAGTTTGGATTTCTGTGAGGCAAATACCAATCTTTCCTCTGATGGCCTCCGCCTTTTTGCAGAAGGAGGATTTTCTGACAAAGCTTCTGCAGTTCTCCATGGAAAGATGCCTTGCACTGTGACTGAAATTCTAACATTATCTCTAGAAAAATACTATGTGGAAAAACATTGGGAAAATAAGCAAATTCTGCCAAAAAGCATAAGTGAAAGTAAACATCTGGATAAAGTTGTTGATGATGGAGAGTATCACCAAAAAATCTTTAAAGGGATAGCTAAAGGAGAAGAAAGACAGAATGAGAAAGCCCAACCACAACAGGTGACCTATGTTCCTCAGGAAAGCTCTGAAGTTTTAAATAAAACTGAATTGATCAGGCCTAGAAAGCAAGGACTGGAAGCCAAAGACAGCCTAGGTAGTCCATGGGATATCCAAATGTTATCTGTTGATTTTAAGGACTTAAAGAAGCATTTTGAGGGGAGCCATGAACTAATGGAGAAGCAGGCAAACCTTTCAGAAACCTACATCTCTGATGTGAATAAGGTATATAATGGAGAAGACATAATCCAGATGGAGGACAAAGGAGAGCAGCCTCAGAAACCAGCCCATGAGGCAAACCCTGCCAGCAATACTGGCCTGAATGAACAGGAAGACTGGACCCTCAAACTACGTGAACCAAATGAAGAGAATTTCTCATGTCAAAATAAAGCTGCTGAAAGCATGCAATGTGCATCCTCCCAGAAATTTTTTTGGTCAGCGGAAGAGAGGTATCTTCTAAACATATTGTCTCCTATGCAGGAGAAGGCTGTGTGCTTGTGCTTAAGCAAACTGTTCCTGCCAGAGAGCAAGTTTTATGAGTGTTTCTGTCATCAGATATCACTGGAAGCTGGTAATGAATGTAATAGGAAAATATATGCACTGGAAAAAGTGGTGGCTTTGTGTTCCCAGAGGATATTTCTACTGATGCAAGAGAATGAAAATTACTCAAAAACAGTATGTGTATTACAACAGGAGAATGAGAGATTTGCTCAGATGGTGTGTGCACTGGAAGAGGAGATGGATGCATATTTTCAACACATTTTAGCAGTAGAGGAAGCTAACATTATTTCATTCCAAAACTTACTTAATGAGAAAGAAGTTCCTGGTAAATATTATAATAACATATCAGAAAGAAACACTATGAGCCCAGAAACTATTTTTGTTGAAACTTTCTCAAAGAACCTCTCATGTGTCAAAGAGAAAAATAGGAATTCTGAAAAAGACTTATTGACAATTGCATCAAATAAAATTCCCAGGAGTGTTTTACCTTTGTATGTAAGGAAAATGAGATATTTCCAGCTGCTTTCTGACCTGAAAGAAGAAAGAAGCAGATGCTTCAAAGAAATAACTGAATTATTAGAAGACAAGGAGAACTATGTAGCAAAATATAATGAATTAATACAAGAGAGAGAGGGAAATTTACAAAGAATATCTCTTTTAGAAGGTGAAAAAGAAGCTTTATTGGGATGTTTGGCAGAGGTAAAGTGTGAACAAGACAAATACAGGACCTTGGTTTTGGAACTTCAAGAGGGCAAATCCACCTGTTATCAAACCATTTCTGATTTACAGGAGGAAAGACGTGCACTGAAAAGAGAAATAGAGAGAATCAAGGAAGAAACTTTAGAACAGCTTGATAAATTTCAGAAAGCAAACGCAAAATTTATTCTAGAAAATAACAAAATGAAAGAATTAATGTCTTCTTTGGGTTTTACCTATGAGGAGCTGAGAAAAGACAAAAATTTGGGAACAAAGGAACATATAGTAAAACTAATAGAAGAAAGTCAACAGCGTGGTCTGAAGCCAAAGAAAGTTGAAACAGCCTGTAGTGTAACTCAGACTGAAGAAGAAGTTCTGGTTAGGGACCTCTCAAACTATGTCCCCAGAAAAGAGGTAAATAATAACAATAAGGAACGTTATCAAACAGGGTCTTCTAAAGAAAGGGGGAGAGACAAATGTCATTTGGAGGACAAAGCTAAATTAACTTTGTAATATAGAAAACATTGTAACCTCCCACATGCTGGGGATCTGAGGTGCTAAAGTTAACTTTGGAGTAGAAGGCAAAATACTAGAGAGGGTTTTTTTCTGGATTTTGTACTAGAGAACTTTAAAGTGATACAGCAAACTATGAAGTTAAAAATAATACTTAAAAGAATGCATTGTTCAGACATTTTAAAAATTATTTTTCTTATTGCAAGAGTAAAAGCTTCCAGTAGAACAAACTAATTTCCACAAACTTCTGTTGTAATGGTGAAGTATACAGAACTGTGAAATAATCATGTCTTACTGAGATGTACATGTTCACTTACCAACTTTTATTGTGATAGGGTATATTTTTTAAATGATTTTTATGAAACATATGCCTTAAGACAGAATCTTTACTTATAGTGGATTTCTCATCCATGTTTTTCCTCTGTAGTCATGAATCTCACACCACAGTGAAGTTCTATGCAGATTATTATTGTTCTTGTAAAAGCAGAATTATTTCTTCAGCTGAGAATAGTTAACAGGGAAAGATTTCTCTAATAGCTTGATTTTATGCAAATGTTTTTAGTAATTCAGAAGGACACCATATATTGTTCTGTAAAAATCTGTATGCCAATTTGTATGGATGAGAGGAGTCACGTCTATCTGTTGTGTATCCAGGGCAGCATGTCTGAAAGCTACAGTGTGATGAAAGAGCAAGTTGAAAAGGCAAAAGAGGAACTAAAAATACAGAAAAAGGAATTAGAAAAATCAAGAAAAGAGGTAACTTCCTACTCTGATATTATTCAGAGGAGAAAATTTGTTTACTTTCTTGTTTTCTTACATGGCTGTTCTTTTTTCTGCCAGGATTTACAAAATAGGGAACTCTCTGATCTGCAGAACCAAAACGTACCTCTTTGATCATTCAGCTAAGTGATGAATTGCACAGCCATTTGTGGATGGCTAGCACTTCAAGTGAAGCTGCATTCCTCCAGCACACTTTGACAGAAACTGGGTGCTTAATAGACACACAGAACAAACTACCTGCTGTGGCCATCTCTGGGCAGGCTGCCTCCCTCCTCCTCACTAGGAATAAGGGGGCGTAGAGGCAGTAGAAGCACTGAGCAAAACCTGAATTCAAAGTGGTTTTTGAATGAGAGGCAAAACGATGTAAAACCTGATGCTGTCAAGATGTCTCACCATATATCCTGTGCCGGTGCAAAAGCACACACGCTGCTCCTTCTCCTGAAATCTCTGTATTAAAAATGAAGTCCAACACCCCTTACATAGAAACTTGTTTGGATAGCTAGTTCTGTTTCTCAGTAAAATGAATCTGCAGTTTTAAGACCAAGTGAGGAAGCTTTCAGTGTTGCGCCTTTCCAAATGCATTAGCTTTCACATTCCTATTTTTTATTGAACAATCTCCACTCTATGCTTATCTAAGCAGAATGTATTGCTTTGATGACATGTATATATTTATGGGGCTGTTTCATGCAATAACAGGCATCGCTCAGACTACCTGTAGAAAAACTACTGGCAGTAATAGATGTATGGAGTATGTAAAAGAGCAGCAGGATTGTACAAAATAGTTGTTCTTTGACAGCTGCTTTATAAGACTTCCCAGATTTCAAGTGAGGCAACCGGAATGAAGGGGTGGGTTTGGATGAGTGGTGGATGGTTAGGTAAGGACTGCTGACCTTATAATTTGAATATGAAGAAACCATTTGGTTTTGGTTTGGTTTTGGTTTTGGTTTTGTTTTAAATCTAATTAGCTTGAGTCCTTCTAATCCTTTTGGGTGTTGCAAGGAAGTTGTGTTGCAACACCTTCCTCAGTTAAAAGAATGTGAAGGTTGAAGAAATAATCTATCATATGAAAGAGTGAGCTTACTCTCAAGCAACCAGCTGATCACAGAATCATACAATCATTTAGGTTGGAAAAGACCTATAAGATCATCCAGTCCAACCATAACCCTACTCTACCAAGTCCACTGCTAAACTATGTCCCTCAGCTCCACATCTACACAGCTTTTAAACACATACAGGGATGGTGATTTAACCACTTCCCTGGCAGCCTGTTCCAGTGCCTGACAACCCTTTCAGTGAAAATTTTTTTCCTAATGTCCAAGCTAAACCTCCCATGGCACAGCTTGAGGCTGTTTCCTCTTGTCCTAAATCTGACCTACTGAGTGGGGGTTTTTTGTGGGTTGTTCTTTTTCAAAACTACAGTTAATGTGTATAAGTGGAGAAAATATATCCTAGAAAAAAAATATAAAGGTAAACATATGGAGAGGTTTTTTTCCTCCTTTGCATTTTTCATTTTTGACATTTCTCAGTAAGATTCTTCCCCTGCACCCCTATTCCCCACCACCCCCTCAGCTGATAATATCTTACTTTTCATTTGTTCTGAGGGCTTTCAAAGATGTAACCTCTGGAATCGTGAGTGTATTCACCACTGCTTTTTTTTAGCTTTATTCAAAATACTCAAGGTGCTTTCAAATTTAGAAACAAATTTCAAAATTAATCTGTTTTTCTGCATAGCTCTAGTTAGATATGTTTCTATAGGACTTACTTTAAGAGTCTTAGTACTCATTTCCTTTAATAGGATTGTCATGTATTGTGTAATTCTATTTATTTTAATCATTTTACAACAATTGAAAACTTGTGATGTGGAGATCAGACTCAAGTCCATGGTTGTAAGCTGGTACTGAAAAATGATACCACAGCTCCACTAATTATACTCTGTGATTTTGCTTTTTTATTCTTCCTGTTAGGCTCAGAAGTGGTACAGGGAACTTGGCTTTGCTGAAACAAGATATGAAGAAATCAAAACTCGTTTGACACAGGCTCTCTCAGAGTTAGACCATCTTAAACAGGAAGTTGGGGCCAAAATGCTTGGAAAGCAGCAATGCAAATTAATGGTATGTATGTAAATTGAATTGAGAAGAGAATATTCCTTGGGAGGGAGTGTTTTGGAGACACTAATTATTGTTGTTGGCAATACTTTTGAAGCAAATATAGAGCACCTAGAGCCATGAGAGCTATAAACTTGGAAATTAGCAGATATTATGCAAGGTAGACCATTGATCTACAGGATAGTCTAGGCTCTGCACAGGGATTATAATCACCTCCGTTTTCTTAGGAGTCTTGTCCTTCTTTCTTTAGCCAGCATCCTTTTCTGAGGCATGGATTTCCAGATGGCCTTAATGAAAGGTGTTGGAGGAGTCTCCAGTGCTTCTCTCATTTGGCCTTTCTGCTTTCTAGCCTCGAATTCTAGATTTGGACAGGCGAAATGAAGCTGTGGTGCCAGGCAGTTTGTAGAGCAACTTTCACTGCCAGGGAGTGGGTAGTGTGGATTAACGGGAACTCAAAGTCGTAATTGAAGCATGTGGCCCGAGTGTGTATCCTTGAATCTATCACATGGGGGAAAGAAAGGGTCATTGGAATGTATATATATCACAGAAGTTCTGGTTTTGCTCTAGATTAAAGGTTTTTGAATTCTCAAGCAGTTCTGTGTCTTGATAAAGTTTTTATATTTTCCACCAAAATTAAGTGTTTTATGGAAAGATTTTTAATTATTGAACAATCTCCTGGAAGCAGCTTACATAAAGAATTTTCAGCTAACTCTGAAAAGATTTCTGTCCTCTTTAATAGGAAAACTGTGAAGAAAAAATATGCAACTTTTATCAGCTGGAAAAGCATTTAGCAACCTACAATATTTGCAAATTCAGTTTGAACAGGTTAGACAGCTACAGCTTTGGAAGAAAATAATTTTTTAAAATTATAAAAAACTTAAAGATTCTGGGCTCAGTTCAGTTGCCTAAATGTCACTATTTATCCCATTTAAATGTCTTAGGACATCCTGGCTGAGGGTACAGTGGGCCACCTGGAAGACCTATGCAGTTATTTCATATTAGCTTGTACACCTATGTGATACTATGTGCTGATGTTGCAATTGAGTTCTGACAGTTAATTGAAAATGAAGCACAGATTTTGCCTATCATTATGATACATTGGCATGTAACATCTTAAAACAATGAAATCTTTTTCAAGGTAGAAGAAGAAACTCCAAAATTGTTTGAACATAAACAGAAGTATATAATGGTGTTTTGTTTAAGCTAACACTTAAGCATTTTGGGCAATGGGCAAACTTTAAGCTTTTTGTCTGGGGACAGTCTGGGGTGATTATTGCTTATTTTATTGGTCACTAAATTAACATGTTCATTATTTCTATGACTCACATGAGAATAAAATCAATCAACCTTAACTGAATGTTTTTACACTGGAAAAAGTACAGGTCAACCTTTCTTCTGAAAAAGAAAAGAAAACACTTTTCAACCCCTCCAATAACTAAACTTTTCATGGTAATGTTTATTAATCAGTCGTATATATTTATGCAATACTGTGATGTTGTTTGATTTGGATCAGACTTCTAAATTAAATTTAATTACTTGTTTAGGGTTGATGAATACGTGTCTCATTCCAGAGTCAAAGATGCAGTACATGCACATCACAGAACTGGGTTTATCCTTGTGCCTTGATGGCACAACTAATTATCTGCATGACTCAAGTCCATTATGTCTTAACTAAAGGATATTGATTTTATTAGCACAATTAGGCAAATAGTACAGATAGAAAATAGAATAGATGTATTTTAGTAAAGGCTGTGACTTTGTTTCAATAATTTTATTTTAAAATAATTCTTTTAATATACACCAAGTTGTCAATAGTGGGTTTGTGTTAAATCGTTAAGATATAGCCTAAGTTTTTATAGATTTAAAAAAAAAATACTAATTTTTGGCACAATGACTATCATGATCTTCTTTTCTAGCATCATTTTTCTTCTTGAGGCAAGTTTTGTACACTGCCAATCCTGTTCTTATTTTAAATTAGTTGCCACCCTTGTCCAAAAGTTATTTTCATCCCACAAAGTTATTAACAAACTCTGATACAGTAAATCACAATACTTTATGTTTTTTCCTGTTCTAAATTTTGTTTTCAGGAAGACCCTTGTCTGCAGTCCCTGAAGGAAGTAAAGATGTGAGCACTCTGGACCTAGAACCCAGTGTTGGGAGGTCTTTGAGATATGATGTGCTTTGAGCATGTCTTTTAGGACTTTGTACATATCTTATGTTCTACGGCCGATGATGCCCAGGGATCCTAGCTGAGACTCCAAATGGCTGTCATGATATTATTCATTGCAAGTAAAAGAGAGCTGAGATAAAATACTCCAAGATTACTGCTAGGACTCTGTTTCAGTGGTGTTGCTAACAGAGAAAATACAATTTAGCGTAAGAGTATTTGGGGAAATTTTCTAGAATGTTGAGGTGGCCTTCTGAACCACGGTGCTGTGGGAGAAGTTAGGAGAAATATGTAGGTGATCAGGAAGGAAGCAGGGTGCTATTTGCAGCTTTGAAAATAAATACAAGAATTTTTCATTAAATACAGTAAATAAGTTTCCTGGCTTCCCTGGTGAAGCCCTGACTCCTGCCATGGCCTGTAGCCAAAAAGCCATATTCCTTCTCATTCTCTCATTGAGTTTTCAAATAAGCATAGCACATACAAGAGGAAGATTTTATTTTTATTTTTAATATTTAGGCACCAACTTTAAAGGCTAGAGATCTTGCTAGGTTTTACAAGAATGCGGCGTGTTAAATGCTGCATTTTGGGCTCAGTTATCTTTTGGTTATTTCCCAATCCCAGCTGTTGAGTCTTTTACCCTTCTGGAGCTTGACTACATGATCCATGATTACTATTAACTGGGATGTCTGCCACAGTGATCATAAATGATGTAGCGCTTTGACACTACAGAAAAATACTAGCAGGCCAGCAAAATGCAGAAGGAAAGAGGGAACTTCTCTCTTTCTTTAACCTTCAAGCAATTTTTTTTTAAATTTCCCCACCTCTTTTTTCCATTAAGCATCTTCAGTCAGAGAGTGTTTCCATTTTTTATTTAACATAATTTTTGTGTGGGAAAGAAGAAGATTAAAATACCATGTCTCAGACTCATCCTCATGCTTTTGTCACTGCCACCCTGTTCTAATCAATCTTGAGGTGTCCAACAGTTGCTATTGTTCTTTTTTCTTAACACAAGAGGGAGCCAAAAAGTTTGGTACAAAGCATGCACGATGAGCTGGAACGTTGTCCGTAGAGGACTTGCTTCATTAGGAAGGACAGTATGAAAATGTCATATTTGTGGTTTTATCTGTTGCAATGATGTTACAGGCAGAATGATGTCTGCTGTCACTTCAGTTTGCTGTTTTCTATGAAATGCTGCCTTCAGTATGTTGCAGTCACCAAGGGTGTCAAATTTAGAAAGGCTGTCAGAAAGCAAGGGAAAATTTAACTGTGGTGTTTGTTGTGCAATAACGTCTGAATATTAGTTCTTCTCTTGGTTGTATCAATGTTAGTAACCATTAAAATCAAACCATCTTCCTGTATGTTTTTCAGAAGGTTATATGATTTTACTCCAGTATACCATAGATCTGATGAACTTTAAAATTTATCACTGAAATACTTAATATTTTAGACTTGCTTATATAGCTTGTTACCAGAAACCTTGAGCGGCTGTATCAACTCAGTATTTCTTAATATAAATTCACAATGTCATAAATGTTTTTCACAAGAATGTCTTCATCATCAGATTTTCCTCATTTGTAATCTATATTTTTAATTTTACAGTGTCACTTCAAGGAGCTGACCTTAGGATGCTGGCCATCAATCTAAAGCTCTCACTAATCCTTTCAATCTAAGGGCATGAAATAAAAAAGAAAATCAGAGTGGGGGAGGAGGAGTTAAATTCAGAAGCTTCTCCTTCCACTTGTTCTGTACCACTATTAATACATTTTAATGTAATAAATGGTTTCTTTTAAAATATTTTTTTCATTTATTCTTAAAATCTCATTAGTTATTAAGAATCTTCCAAAACAAAAATATAACTGGGAGAGTGGAATTTGCTGTCTGAGATAAATAGACATAGAAAAACAAGACGTGTCATACTGCAGCTGGAGCAGAAGACTGGGGACTTTTAGTCACTGTGTGACCATAGGTTGGTCACTTAATCTGTCTGTGCCCCAGTTTCCCCAGATATGAAAAGATAATAATGCAATACTTACGTTGAAGGAGCATTGTGAAATCCCAATCCTACACCTGCTTTCACAGGGGATCAGGAACTTCTCATTCATAAACAACTTTAAGACTAGTGCAAGATATTAATGCTAATATGTTTATGAGGGTTGAAGTCATATGTTTTATATCAGCTTATTTTTTTTTTCTGACACACAAAGTAGGTATATATATTGATTGAGAAGTTTTGCGCTCTGATACATGATTGAGAATATTTTCACTATTTTATACATCTAATTTGAACATCTGTGTATTTACTCTCTAGCCTGTGTACACTGTGAAAGATGCCCAAGAAATAGAGGAGAATAAAATAGCCAGTAAGAGATTACAGCAGGAAGTGCTGACCTTGAAAGCCCAGCTCAGGGACCAGGCTGCATTACAAAATCAGTTTCACGACTTGCAGAACAAAGTGGAACTCCTTCGGGCTCAGCTATTTGAAAAGGTATAATAAAGCTGTTTCCTGTGTACTTAAGTGGGTGGACAAATGTGATCTTAGACTTCAGTTTCTACCTCTTTCTTCTTGAAGGAGAAAACCAAAATAGTCTTCTTTCCAGGGAATGAGTCTGAGGATAATTAAAAGGTTTCCAGGCATATAAAAGTACCCCTGACTTCAGAGAAATAAGGAAAAGATGTAAACTGCTTGGGTGGTCAATGTTATAGAAGGATGACAGCCTATAATAAGAGTTGCTGCATGTCTGTGCTGTAATCCCTATAGTGTAATGCAAGAAAAGTTGTGCTGAAATTTTTTACAGAAGTTTACTTCCTTGCTTAAATCGTCAGGATTTTTAACATTCCCAACTGTTTTGTTGTGCTGTATCAGATTAGGAACACAATGACCTAGTGATACAATTTTGATAGAGATTTTTCTAACTTTTTTCTGTCCGGCTGCTAGGGTTACACATTAAAAGTTTCATTAACACATTTTCAATTAGGTGCATGATTTGTCTTTTTATTAATTGCCGCAGCTATTCTGATGAAAACCCCCATGTATGCACAAGTATTCTTACATGAGAAGCTTTTACACTTGTGCATTATGTTTTACCTGGCAAACCAGAGCAGATATGGACATGAACTTTTGCGAAGCTACTGCAGTCAGTGTAACCACAGCTACTGAACTCTTAGGTGGAAACAAATTCCTGCTAGGACTTTGTTTCCACTTTAGATTTTGTTTCCTATTTCTTTGGAAACTATTTTTCAAAAAGGGACAACAGTTACAATGAGAGCCAAACTGGAATTGCACATCATCTTCTGAAACTAGTAAACGGCATTTTCTCAATAGTATTTTTTATACCCTGATACAATGTATAGAACATGCTTCTTCTCTGTCATGCCTTGTGAAATACAAGAGATTATTTGATTATTTACTTCTTCCTGCTGGGTGCAAGTTTTATCCTACTCTCTCTATGATAAAATGCATCTATTATACAGTTTGGAGGGGTCGTTTGTTTTTGGTTTTAGCTTGTTTGTTGGTGTCGGGTTTTTGGTTTTGTTTTGGTTGGTTGGTTTGGTTTTGTGGGGTTTTTTTTCATAGCCTTGTCATGTGCTGTGATATGCTTTAAACCAGTCCTGTACAGAGGGTTAGAGGCTTCTCTCTGGCATTGATTAGGACACCTCCCATCAGAGTAGTGGTAGTAAAATGAAATTGTTTTGTAGTGTTTGCTGTCTGTAGTGATGGATGGTGCATATCAGATGGTAGGTGAGTAAAGGGTAAGACATGCTATCCATACAAATGGGCAATTTCTAATTGTTCTGTTGCATCAGCAAAATGTTTTGCACTGTGCCTTATTAAGAATTGAATGTCACCAGTGCAAGGACCTACTGCCAGCTTTTTCTTTGCTCCTGCAATGCCAGTGCAATGTAAAGACATGTCTCTCTTGTCCTATCTACTCTGTTTCTTCCCAGTCCCACAATTTATTAGCTGAGGACTATGCAACCTCTTTCAGTATAACTGAATTCTCGTATGGGAAATACATTTTGATGCACATAATATATTTACCGTAAGCTTTATACAAATTTTCATGCAAAATTACTGCAAAAGCATCTGTACTTTATTGCCAAATAATACTGTATTGACTCATAAGAGAAATGGATTTTACCTGGTAGGATATTGTAATTTTTTTTCTGCATAATCAGAAAGGAGGTTTCCCACGAATAGGAAATATTTTAATCATAAGGTATAAACTAGGTCATCTGGCTCACCCTGGCTCACCTCCTAAGAGAGGACATGCATCGATTGTGTCAGAGTAGAAAGCTGTTGATGTTCCTTTTTCAGAGCCTGCTGTGGAATATTTTCTGCAGTGCAGGAAATCCCTCCTCATTTCTCTCATCCTACATGTTATAGATAATAAAAAGGAAAACTTTCCCCAAAAGAGTATTTTTGAAGTTTCACAGAGTAAATGGGAGCATGAGCACTTAATGAAGGATACCAAGATTGGAATGTGATGGTGCTTTGATTAAATGACCTCACTGATACAGGGCTCCATCTAAAAACATCCAAAAGCCTTTGGTAATACATAAGACCAATGTTAGTGCTAGTAGGGCAGTGTTTGCGTGTTAGGGCATATCTGTGTACAACCAACTCCTTACACTGCTTCATCTTCGTGATACAGGATCACACAAATATGCAAAGTGTACCCTCTGGAAGTCAGGTCTAAAACAAATATCAAAACACTGCTAGAGTATTTCAAAGTGGCTCTTGAATAAATTAACGCAGAAGATTTTTCAACCTTTCAGGAAAAAGAACTTCAGAAGAGAAAGTCTGAAGGAAAGCTGATGTTAGCGCCTCTGAAGGTACTGTATTTTTCTGAAAGCTGATGCAAGACCTACACAAAGATGTATCCCCTTGCTCACAGGCTTCTGTGTATGTGCGTGCCTTCTGCAGTTGCCCCTGACTTAGCTGTTTGTTAGTGGGCTTTAGGCTTTAGGCAAGGGCTTGATGACATTATTGCTACGGGTGTTCTTCAGCCTGTCAAAAGGGAGACCTTGCACAACGTCTCTTTCCAGTTTATCTGTGGGCACATATCACTGTTGCAAGGTGCAGAGGTGCCTGATGGCATGGAAACATAGGAATACAATCTGTAGCTTTGGGTCAAAATGTATGAAGTTACAAAGCAGACACAAAATATAATCTCGCAGTCTCAACAGGGAGTGAAATCAAAGTATATGTGTTCATGCCACACAGGCTAAGCTGGCTTGCCTCACCCGGAAGTGCCAGGAAAGGAACAGCTTCATTATGAGGATGCATGGTGAATTTCACAGGCAAGGAATTATTAACTCTACATTTGATGAAGAGGTGAAAAACCTGGTGAATGACATTGCCCTGGCAGAGTACACAGTCACTTTTACACCATTGTGTGATCAAGAGGTAAGTTTTTGTACTTCCTTGTAGGATCCTCCCGTTTTCACTACTGTAATGTCAGTGATTTTTTTTTTAGTGTTTAGTAAGACTAAATGTATAGTTATAAAATACATTTCAGCACTTAATATAAAAGTTGCTTCAGACAAGTCAGTGGAGTTGGCTGTTTTACTGCTGTTTTGGTCAGGGTTTAAGTCTTCTGGAGCCTACTACAAAATACGTCAGTAAAAAACACTTCCTTGATATTTTGACAAAGTATGCTAGTGGATAATGCAGCACATATTATTCAATTTCCCTTTAAATATGAATTTTACATTTTATTCCTGCATAATGCATTTGTCTGAGATTTCTGAAGAAATCAGAAAAAAAAAAGGTCTGCAACAAATCATTTAAAGATTTAAGTCAACTCACTGGATATTCATATTTAGAAGGAAGTTAGCTACTTGGGTTTCACTTGCAAGATGAAAGTGATTCCAGCAGGTTACACTCTGCTTCAGACCTGGTTCTGTTCAGCATTGCCACTAGTAGTTTGGATGCTGGGAATATACTTCATATTTTTGGAGTAGCACCTAATTGAAGACATTCTTAAGGACAGGAATCTGAAGCTGTCAACCCAGAGAAACATGAATTTCCTTGCAGTACTTTAGTAACCTTCAAAAAAGCTCTTTTTTTCCCTTTGATTTTGTCTCTATTATAATTTTAAACAAAGCTTGTAAAGATACCCAAGAAATATTTGGGAATCTTTGTGTGAAGTATAGTTAAATAGAATGTTGCTGGTTAAAGGGGAGGGGAGAATAATTTGTGTTACACATTTGTAAAATATCGGGAAACTGGCTGCCTACCACAGCAGGACACAGACTGTAGCTTCATACTACGTTCTATACTTCAGCTAACACAATGCACTGCAAAATGAGTACATAAAAATGATTTTTTTTTTTCATGACGCTGACATCTATTTTCCATCAGCAGAAGTAAAGATGCTCAGAATGGGCATATAGTAAATCCATAGTATTATTTTTGTGATTATTTTACATTTTACACACAGAGTAGTATTCTGTATCACTCTGAAGAAGCTTATTCTTCTTGTGTTATTAAGTGTTGCAGGCTATCCCTCATTCATACTTGTTTCTGTGGCAAAAAGCATTTAACTGCATGTTAAGGAAAAGGTAGATAGATTCCTGGTTGCAGGATGGGACAGGATTCTGTGTCTAACTATGTCTCCTTTGCATATGTCATGTGGGTCCACCACTGTCTCGCCCAAGCTCACACTGAAAATGAATGTTTTATGTGACAGTAATTGGTAACTCATCTGTCAGAAGGGAGATAGTAACTTCACTGCCTTCATTTTCTCAGACATTGCTGTGATAAATGAGCATTAGTGTAAAGCTTCCCAATATAATAAGTATCAGAATACTGTGCACACTCACACAGTCTCCCTGAATGTCTAGTTATCACAAAAATTAGCAGCGCCAACAGAAGAGAATTATATTGAATCTATACTCTGATAGCCAATGAGTTCATAGGAGCCCCCCATTCACTTCCCTTCTTCAACAGTTATTTAGTTATTCATACTAAATGGAGCACAAATCCCTTTCCATAGTATCCAGCACCGCAGTGGACAGAGGTCTCACTTAGGCTCAGGCACACTGGGATTCAAGCCTGTTTTTTTTGGTCATACAGAGAACAGACTGGCTGTTGTTGGACAGCTTGACACTGAGCTTCAAGACATTCTGGTCTGTGATAAGTGCTGTGATAAGTGATTCCATGTGTAACAGGTGAAGCCTTTCCTGCCAAGGCAGATCTGTCTGTTCCCATGAAAAATGTAGGTTTCTGTGGATCAGTTTTCCAATGGAAAATATTTCAGTGAAAAAATGTCCAAGTGTCACTACTCCTAATTTAATAAAAAATGGTTACAATCAGGAAGAAGATAGACCGTTACATATTCATGTGATACACTTCTTTGGTTTTAAAAATCCTGTACTGAATTCTGTAGGCATATGTTAAGCTGAACTGACTTTTCATCTTTGAGGATACAATTGTGTGTCTCAACCCTTATTCTTACTGCAATTTACATCTAAGATTTCAGGGCAATGCCCAGCATTTACTTACATAAAACTCCCTTGAAAGCTCATTCCCTTCCTTCCCCTCAAATTTTCACTTCTAAATCATTCCTAACATTTCAATGCTTCTAGAGAAAACCTGGTGGATTGATGGTTTTGGGGTTTTTGTGGGGAGGTGGGGTGGTTTGTTTTTTTCCTTCCTACATTAAAGATTTGCAATTGGCTTTATTCATTTCTGGACCCAGTGACAAATGGAAGCCTGTCACGCATTGGCAGCAGACCTGCCTGCTTTGGCTTACTGATGAATTTCAACTGGAAGTTTGCAATGATGCATGAAGGGCTGATCCAGAGCCCTTTGAAGGGAAAGGGCACTCTGTATTCAATTCAGTGCCTGACCTTTTGTAGTTCAGTAAAAAACTTGGTGTCTGGTTCTCAGAAGAAAATAGGTTTTAAAATACTTTTAAGAACTCTTCTTTTTCATCTCTACATTGATTTATATGTAGATTGGATAGATCTGCCCTAGCTCTGCCTTCAGTGGAGGCCTTATGGGCATCAAGAAGTTACTCATGCTTAAAGGCAAAAGTTAACTTCAGTTCTTTGCTCACTCAACAGATGGTTGGTCATTCCCTTCTGTTTTCTAGTGTTTTCTTCCTAATGATAATCTTAGTTATAATATTAAAACATGAAAACAGTGTGATGCAAAACTTTGAGAGCTTCTCTTCAGACTCCACTTTGAGCATTCAGACTGCTCTCAGACACAATCCATTACTGTTGTTAACGACTTTATTTTGCTGATTTGCGCTTCCGCAAGACTTAAAATCAGTTCAGCCTAGCAGAGCAGCATGTATTTTGAGTTTTGTCATTCTTTATTATTTTCAAAGCCCAGTCATACATTCCGATGTTTGTGAGTGAGAAATAAAATTGTGTTCATTCATGTAACATCTCATGATTTTGCTCCAGCAGTGTATTTTTCACTGAGGCCTGAGATACATTGGAAAAGCATGTTCAGAAGAGAAAGTCTGTTTTTCTTCTCTTAATATTCTTTGCAAGTCCTTGTAAAAAGAACTATATTTTGAATGACTTTTCCTCACCATGAAACTGTATACCATGAAGCTCTTTATTTGTAATTTAGTGTAATTTCATTTAATTTTAGTTTGTTTTATTATAGGAAACATATACGATTGCACAGAAGAGGTTTGATTTCAATTATTTTTCATCCAAACACCTATGTCACTGTAGTGAAAAGCAAAAATTTTATGCAGGATAGTGAAGAAAAGCTGCCTCTCAATTTTTTAAAAAATAGCCTTTTTTGGAGCCATAGTAATGGCAATGTATGTCTAATATGGATGGGAAATTTTTGGAGACATGAAGAAGTTAATTCCTAAGCCTTTGTGATATATTTTCCTTTTAAAAGAAGACCCAAATTGAGAAACCATTGCAGCCTCTTGTAGTGGAGCAATAATAAATTTGGGCAGCTGAAATAATTAAAGCCTTGTCTTATTTTGTGTTTGGAAAATGAAAAGCATGTGTCTGAAGCGGTCACATCCCAGGGACAAGGGCTGCCTCCAGCAGGTGCATGTGGCACTCGGCACGGTGCCATAGCTGGGATTCACATGCCCAATGTCAGACGCAGAATATGTGGCCATTTTTGGCATTTTGTCATGTCCCATTTTAATCACCTTCTTTTAAATGCTGATTTTTTTTTTAATTGGAAAGGCCTTGGCCTCATATTTTCTTGCTTGCTTTTGTAGAATTAATTCATGGACATTATTAAGTTATTGTTTTCTGCCTTTCCCAATTGCAAGTACACAGGGCAGAGTTCATTGACTGATCTTAGACATTCATATTCACTGGACAGCTAACAAAAAGGACTGGGACTGGGCTTTGCAACAGCTGCTTTATTTGGGTTGATAACAGTGGAAAGCAAGAGAAGATGCTCCAAATAACTAATAGGAAATGTGAAAGAGGAGGCTTCACTTTTTTCTGAATTTAGGTGTCTACTTGCAGTTTCAGAAACAGGCTTCACCCAGTTTGACTAGCTTGAACATGAGGCTGTGCCCATGCTGCTTTGGATGTATTAGAGAACCACACAGAGGAGCAAGTGAGCTTGTCTTGCCTTTCACATGGGCTCATCCCAGCCAGTGCAGATGTGCAGTATTTGGGGGCCCTTTCGCTCTCTTTTGGCGTGTGTGTGGAGAATCAGGAGTATGTTCAATTCTTTCCCTCAAATGACTGAGCCAACAGCATCTGTCCAGATGACTGATGGCTGCAATGGATAACGCTGCCGTACTCATTCACTTCCATTTCTCTTGCACTGAAAGGCTTTAACTTGATGATATATTTTATATATTCCTTCCATAGTGGATCTGAAACCATTGAGGATATTTGCCCTCCTTTCTCTGGGCTGAGAGGAAATTTGTGCAAGGAATATAGGGATAAATGGTAGTGCTTTTTATTGCCTTTCACGGAGTCATCTCAAACCTTATGGATGGAAAGCTCCAGGCAAAGAATATGTCCAATATAGTGAATTATTTGTTTTACAGAATAGGGAATAAACGGGCACAACAGTATAGCTTAATCCTTTGTATCAGGGGATTTCTTCTGAGATACTTTTCAGCAGAACAATGGTTTTGTTGTTGTTGTGGTTTTTTTTTCCTTTTCTACTAATTTCTTTGCAAGACATCACTTACTGCTTTCCTGTGAATCATACTTTAAGGAAACAGGCCTGAAATAACATTCTCTGATGCTATCCTTAAAATGATTTGTGCATGACTGGTGAGATCAGAAGCTTTTCTGGCACTGACGGTGAGATACATGTCTGTGCTTCAGGCAATCACACCCATGGTAGTTTATATATTTCTTTTCATAGTTGCTGGAGAGACAGAGGTACTTACAAGGAGATATCTGCTTTAGATAAGGTGAGAAGAGTTGTAGAAGTTGGACTGAATTGGTTGTGAAGGGGACCAGGAGGTGGAGATACACTTCAGTCAGATGAGTCCCACCCTCAGAGGAGAGACTTAATTTAGCTTTGGGCTTTTGGTCTTCTGGGAACAATACTGATCAAGATGAAGGGACCTTTCAAGACAAAGGTTTTGCAGGAAGAGGCTTCTTTTTTCTGACATTACAGAAAATGCAACTTGAATCTCTGGAATTTCAAGGGGATGAAAGAGAGGAGATGGTGGTTGTTATTTAGTAATTTTTTTAAAGAACAGTAAAATCCATTGCTGAGAGATGTATTATTTTTGACCTTCAGAAAGATCATTAAAAATACTGAAAATTATTAAATACGGATTAAAAACACTTAATGGCAGCCAGGGATTTGCAGTCAAATAACTGATAAAGCTGTTCAATAATCATATAAATGACTGTTTGTACAGAAGGTATCTCCAGAATTTGTGATGGCTGAGGAGATGGTACATACTCAATGTTAGTATCATTTTAAATTAAAATTGGGTTTGGTTGACAAAGATTTAGATCTGTTTCCTGGTTGCATACATAATACAGATATTTTAGCAGTAGTTTTTGCTCTAATTAATGAGCAGCAGCATGTGCTTGTGTAGAACAGTAGAGTAAATGCAAGTAGAGTAACAGAACCATGATTTTAAAAAAAGATTTTAAAACTAACCATTATTTATTTTCTGTTTAATGTTAGCATTTAGATTAAGATAAATTGTGCAATTAAAAACATCTAGATAAATTAAAACATTTTATTATGTCTGGCACCATTGTCTTTTTATTTTTGTAACGCTGGGAGAAGGTGATGTTTTTTATTTTGAATGTCAATCCTTTTTAGAACTTGGAATGGTGCAATTTTACGTTTCAAGTTTGGTGGAATATCACAATATTTTCATTTCTTTCTAGGTGGGGTAATTTGTGGAAATTTGAGAAGAAAGCAAAAATATCAAAGGAAAACAATCAATATTGTAAAAAAAAAAAAAACAAACAAAAAAAAAAACAGGAAGAAATTCATGTCTGGGCATTGAGAAAAAATGCAGGATTTTTGCTTAGCTGTGTCCATACTGTCATAGCAAATAATATCTGTAATGTTTCAGAGTCTTGTGAAGCGCTGAAGATGAGCCTTTTTGAGAGAATCATATGAACTTTCAAATACAACACAGACCATACTGGGAACACTTCATCAGTGCAGTAGCAGCTTCATTCATCGGAGTTTGCATTAACCAAAGCAGTTTCACTGCTTCGGCTGCAGCAGAATTTGATAATTCCAAGAGGCAAAAGAGTTTGTGGGTTGAACAGCTGAAGGAAAGGAAAGACTCTGCAAGGAGGTTATTTTCCTAGAAATGAAATGTGCCAGTGTCATGGCTTTGATTTGGTGCTGTGTTTTTTTCTGGTAGCTTTACCAGCTCTCCTGCCTATGAGGACAGTGATTTGCCTTTGCATGGGTCATTGAGCTCCAGAACTTGTTCTGCTCCTGCTGACTCTCATCTATCACCATGAATGCCTCTAACTGTGCTTCCTGTAGTGAGGAAATTCTCATCAAATAATTTTTGATCCAATCTCTTCATGCCTCAAAACATTTCAGGGCTGCCCTTTGTAACCCCTCCATTGCTTTCAGCCAGTCAGCATTTTTTGTGAGTACTGGGGAGAGACACTGCACTCATAACCTTGGTTAGAAACCAAGGGCTTCTAAAGCTGCCTTTCGCTTTGGTGTTTATAAGGAAACATCCAAATGTACAGCTTTCACTTTCCAACTGATCTATGCCTGTGATGGTAGGATATGATTGGGTATTTATGCCAACCTACCTAAATAACCGTTCTATCCAGGCAGTGTCACAGACACCCTCTGTAATCAGTGTAGAGAAAGTAAGTCTTTTAGGGAAGAACAGCAATCTAAATTGTGCCCAAAGTTAGTCAATACGAGCAGTCCTTTGATTCCTGGATGTGCCTGTCTTGTTCCCTGGCCTGTTGTTCAGCCTGAAGTAAATGATCCAGGTGGTAGCTGCTCTTGAGGCAGCTCTTAGCTGGCCAGATATGCTCACGTTTGGTACTTTAACAGGACCAATGGCCAAAATCCGGCAGCACTGGTTGCCTCATTTCATGGAGAGGAGCCAAGAACAGAAGGTGAAATGGGATCAAAGCAGATCATTGCTTGTGTTTACCTCTCATGTTTTCTTATGTGGTGTATCATGGGGAAAGGTCTGTCCTGCAGTTCATTGGGTCTAGAGATGAACAAGCATGGCCTACCCTCCTAACCCTGTAAGCTGAATACTAGTGTGTTGCTGAACCCAAGAATCATAAGATACACACTTCAGGGAGCTCATGATCTTTGAGGGTCACTTTGCAAGCAGGAGATGAGAGCAATGAGCTTCTTCAGGTCTGGCCAGCTCGTACATGTCAACAGCTGGGATTCAGTGTCACCTTAAAAGCTATGGGACAATACAGTACCACTGATACTTATACCATGGTGTCAGAGCTGCTCTTGAGCTGGTTGCAAGCAGCACATTTCTCATAAAGCTCCATAGTGATCACTCCTGCAAGACAGTGAAACTTCTCTTGGCGCTAGCAACAGCTTACACACCGTACATTCTTCTTCATGCTCTAGTAGAATTGTATTTTGATGCATGAGCTTGTCAGTAAGTGCTCATTTTGTTAGAGGGTCACTTCAGAGCAACTTTACATCACTATGGTATTTCAGAATCCCTTGATTTTTTAATTTTTTTGTCTCATAACAGACACAAGTGATGTAGCCAATGTTCATTAAAGATGTACAGAGCAAACCCAATATACTATTTAAAGTGTGTTTTATATTAAGTAACCATTCCTGGCCTGAAATATTTATAATATTTGCATTTGTGGAGCGTTTGCAAGAGGACTAATGGCAATTAAGTGATAATTCATAATTACATGTATTGATTTTGGAAATAAGTAACGAACTCTTTTTAAAAACCCACAGGCAGAAACTGTCGTTAACGATCTTAAATCCTTTTTTCTGTGCAATTGCAAGAAAAAATGCAACATTGACCCTGTAGCTTTTTTTTTGTATTTGGATGATAAAATAGTGCTGTCCTGTGATAGTCATTTACATTCAGGGAGACCTTTTCCTGCTTGCAACTGTTATGAAAAAGTGTGTAATTGAACAACTACTATTTCTCTCTAAATTTGACATTAGTTCAGTGAAGATATTAAAGAAGTATAATGTTTGTTGTGCTGTTAAAGTCGATTTGGAGATGAAATAAGATCAATTGAATTAATACTATTTTGATTATGTATAAGAGTTCATGCAATTAACAAATACACTTTTGAAGTCCATTCAGCTCAACTTTCTTGAGCATTCATAAGTAGACAAACCTGAATTTGTTGTGTAGTGTGGAGTGAGAGAATATATGTGTCAAAGAACCATGTTAGATATTTTCAGATTCTTCAAGAGGAGACAACATTGCGCAATTTTTAAAATTAGTGATTTTTTTCTACTTTTAATCTAGGTTTTCTTAATATCCAGAATGAAATTTTGGCTGCAGTTAGAGATTTTTTTTTCTTTTGGGGAAGAGTTGATGAACACAGGATTCCTTTTAACAGAGATGCAGGAATGCTTCACCTTTAAAATAATTGGTATATTGTCTTTTTCTTATTTTTGTAAATGTCATTTATTTACATCTAATTTCTGTGAACATTTATTGTAATGAATTCATCCAAGTGGCTTCCACTAATCCAAAATAAACAGTGTTGGAAAACTTTATCTAGCCTGAATTTCTTAAAATTATTTTTTTTCTTGCAGGTGCTGCCTTCTTCCACAGACATTTCACAGGCCAATGGACAGCCAGAGGATCACGAGACGTATGTCAAATTGCATGGGATGACCGGGTCAATACCTGCAAACTCTCAGCAAGAGGTGGATAGCATCCACAGTTCTCTCATCACTCCGAATGTGTATGCTGGTTCTGCTGTAAAATTAACAAGCCCAGAGAGGATCATAGCCTTGCATCAAGAACTAAGACAAAACTATCACAAAAATTGCCAGGTCAGTAAAAATTTTCTAATCATTTTTACTTTAGTGAAACCTATTATTCTTGGCAGTCATTTTATAGATCATATAGAGATTTGAATGATTGCTTCCAGAGATACACAGTTGATTGTTGGTTTAAACAAGCTGAGTGTAATAAATGTTCAATGATTTTCGTGATGCATTTTCTTCCCCATTATTCAGGAATGGCTTGAGGCTTGTAAAAATAGTTTAAAGGTTTTGTTTTCATCATGGTCTACTCTCTGGTAAGACCATCTTTGAATATCATTGTATTTTTTTAAAAAAAGTTATGTTGATCTTGTCCTACCTTTTTTCCCTCCAATTCTTTTTTTTTTTTTTGTGATCCAATTATTCCTATGCCCTGAAGCTCTTTATAGTAATTTCCATTAACTGCAGGAATCCTGTTAAGAACAGAGCTGATCAATTGCAATTGCATTTGTGACAGTATGCTGCTAAACTAAACACGCAGGAGATTTCACCCTCTCTGAGACAACATAACCTCTCCATAACTGCATGGAAACAAAATTCAAGTATGCAATTACTGGGGCCAGTTAGCTAGAGTAGTTACAAATATTGCTCTACTGGATTTTCTTTATAATCTTGGATTAAAATAAAACAAGTAAAAGCATAGTTTCTGCTTTTGGCATTAATAGTTGAAAAAATCATGCAGGATACTGAAATTTCCTTTTAGTTAAGGAATTTATTACGCAATTAAGTGGTAACTCATAATTCTGATAACATGCTGTTTACTCCAGGGGATATATGTGATGGTTCAAATCCAGTTTCCTGGTCATTTTCTGTATCACAGTCACATATAAAAAGGATCCATGAAATAAAAGAAAATTACTATGGAGAGCAGAATGCAACTAGCTCTTTGACTGAACTGATCTCTGTAAACTCAAGGATTATTTTTTTATATGTATCACATGAGCTTTACTTGAATCCCAGTGAGAGCATGACACAGGCCTATTGTAAAATTATATGGGAAGCTACAGCTGAAACCAGCTATGACACACAGAGTGGCCGGTTTCCGTATAGCATACAGAAACACAGTGGGACAACCAAGGTTATATTTTCTACTTTCCTCCTCAGATACCTTCAGTTATCTCCTCCAACTCAAATCCAGTGGCTGACTGCAACCTGCACATGATCCATGAGGAAGCTCCTTGGCCTCTGCTGTCAAGGATGAAGGATGCACTGGTGCCTCCAGAGTGTAGTGCTTCCTGGTCCATGAAGGGGAGGGATCAGTTGTTGAAATGTGATGATGTATTTTGGGGTCAAATAGGAAATCAGCATGCAGGTGCTATTCCCCAGGGAATGAAACAGAAAAATGCCATTATGAATAAGGCATGGCTCTCTAGAGAAAAAACAGATGGCTCAACCTCAGCTACCACAGCAAAAGGCTATTTGTCAGACATGTTGTCAGCAAGTAATAAAGGTCAAAATCCTGTGGGGAGAAATCAGCTGCACGGGAAAGAATAAAACCTGCAGAATTAAAACAAGGTAAAATATCTTAGCAATGTGATTTTCCATTGTTACAAAAGTACTAACCATTTTTCAAAAAAAGATACCTTGCTAGTTAGCATGGTCTAGCAATGAGTTTGCAATGACTTTAAAATTTACATGAAAAAGAGCCGTAATAATTTTTATGGTCAAAATGTCTCAGAACATTTGAGGTAACTATGGATTTTTCATCAGCCAGGCTGTCCCCCCATTTTCTTTTCACCACTTAGTTTGTGATTTGCTTTTCTTTTAACCAAGACTGTGAAACAATCTATTAAATCATTTTTTCTTTTATGTATAGCCCATTTCTTTAGTGTGCAGTGTCAAGTTCTGAAAGAATGTCTGCCTTGTGTGACCGTTTCTCTGGAACTTAAGGAAATGTGGTGTCATGAACTTCCTAGAAACCCATTTTACAGAAATTGGTGGGCAGTTTTGCCATTAGTCTTTCTTCAGTGTCTTGGGATTTTTTGTATTTGTTTTTTAATAAGCTGACTACAGTAGGATACTCAATGTATTCCTGTGGGTGGTAGTATCTGTAAAAGAGCATCTTTCATTGTTACTTTTAAGTAACAAATTGCAACTTAACTTGAGTAGTTTTACTGGACGTGTTCCCAGCTACTTTATTTAGGTGGCCGCTTGGCCATCATGAGTGCAGTAACGTCTGAGTTCAAGGAATGGATGATTCAGGCTGCACCCTGTGCTGCCAAACCCCTATACACCTACAGCAGGGAGCAGTGGATGTGGTGCCAGGCCACCTGCACTAGCAAAGCTGTGGCAGTGCTTCCTCACAGTGTGGCTCAGAAGTAGTTCTGGGCTGGGCTGCAAGAACCTTTGATGGATCCTGGTTATGGGAGGGAGGAGGGAAGAGTGTCTGTGCAGGTGCATGTGTGCACCAGTGCTGGTTGACTCTGGGAAGTTTAACCAAGCATGGTTGTAAATTCCCCAAAACATTTATTTCTATTCTCTCCCACCAGAGTTAATACTTTTGGAAAACCCCTATCATTCACATCTCCCAGCTATATTTATTTTTAATAATTTTTATTAGAAAAGGGCGTTTTTAGCACACGATACTACGTGGCACTGTTCCTGCACTTTTCCTCTGCCTCCATTAATTACCACAGCTGGTTCATAGTATGTTACTACTTTCTTTGATGCTGCTTTTCAGAAGCCAGAAACAAAATGACTGGCTTGGAAGAAATATTAATGCACACGCTCACACTTTATTGTGGGAAACCTGTCTTCATTTGCTCAATAAGGCAGCAGAGCAATTGCTTACTGCAGTAACTGAATTGGTCTTCATCCAACATATCTTTAGAAAATACACACCAGATGCCAAGGGAAATAGCCCTTTGAAGTGATGTTTTGGGGCACTGTCTAAGCAGAGGAGATACTGGTAAGATTCTAAAACGTGGGCTTCTGCTTTCATGCATCTTTCTCTTCTTCCTAATGCCTGGCCAGCACTTTTGAAGACAGATACTCCTGATACTGAGCCACCAGCTGCCTTGTCAAATGTTAAGATATTTTGATGTGCGAACCCACTTGTAAATATTTAAGATGGTAAATTTATATTGATAAAATGATGCTTTAAGAACTAGCACTTGTGAGAATGTTTTTTGAACTTCATCTTGCTGGTAGTAAAATACAGGGCCTGGTAGTTCAGCCTGGAAGTCAGATCATAATGCATGAGGTGTGCTAATAATAAAGGTATTAATAACAATGCTCTGTGATATTAAGATAGTAAGCATGTTATCCTAGTGTAGCTACCTACTTTGTGATTGGCACCATAGGAACTTACCATGAAATTAAGCCTTCCTCAGTCCAATCCCTTTCTATCAAAGACAGGTGTGGTTTACTTTAAACTATCAGGCTTCATTTTAAGCTAATTAGGTTATTTGGCCCCATTTTTCCTCCTAGTGGAATTAATAATTTCCTAAAAAAGGGCTTCAGACATGCACAGGTGTAGATGGGGGATTAAACACTTGCAAGCATTTTACCTGCATTGAAGCACTAGTGAAAAATGGACTCAAGCAATTCCTCAGTCAAAAGATTCTGTGCTGGCACTTTGTAGCTTTGCTTCACAAGTCACAGATTTCAGTCCTGTAGCCCCGCATGTTCTTCATTCTTCCTACTATAGAGCATTGTTTAAATATGTGCAGATACCGCAGATGTCATTTGGCCAGATGTTTCAGCTGCTTCTCATTTCTCTTAAGTAATAATGTGAGGTTTTAGACACTACAGTGAAGGAATGCTAATAAATTAACAGGAATTTGTTTGGATCACTGAATGCAACAGCATTAGAAAAGGTGGGTCACCTAAAGGTTTTCTTTTTTAAACCTCTGTCCTGCCTCATTTTTCCCCACTACTGAACAGGCAAATGAGAAGCGATAGTCAGATTATGTCAAATGATTATGCGCTAATTGATGTACAAGAAGGTCAGATGATCTTCACACCATCAAACAAGGTCCTTCAAATTCTTTAAACACAGTCATTTATAGAAGCCAGCTCCAAGATATATAGTGGCAGGCCAGATGGTTTATATTGGCATTCTGCCAAGCTGAGATCCATTGGGAGTCTGAGCTTGCTGAGTGACTCATACAGAATGATTAATATTGGCTCTTATTCTGTAAATTATTGGGTTGTTTTGTTTTTTTTTTTTAAATTGAGGGTTATCAGTAGCAATGTGCTTACAGAACACATCTGAACAGTTGACTTGTGTTGAATCACATGTGATCTGCTGTTTGTCATCCATGGACCCACTTGAGTCAAATGGCATTATCTGCACTTGACTGGGTGATCAGGACACTTGGAAGGGAGCTGGACAACCCTGTGCTTCCTACCAACAGACACTCACTGAGTCTGCTTTCAATTCAGACTTTTCCACTTACAGAAAACTGTTTGCTAGGATCAATAGTTCACATCAGAGTGTTTATTGACACATTCAGGCAATATTTGCCCAGTTCTTTTTTTATAGACTTGAACGCCCCAGTACTAAAGTAAAACTATCTAATTTTAGCAGCAAAGTCATCTCTATTCTCTCTAGTTTTACAAAAGTGACACTGAGATGTAGACTATAAATGCAATACATGAAAGGAATAACCTGAAACAGTGCATACAGCTTTCTGAAGGCTGTGTGAAAGATAAACTTAAAAAGAAAACTCATGGTGTACCTGGCACCACAGATGCACTGTAGAGTAGTTTGTACCTGCTTTAGGGGAGAAACTGGAATCCAAAAATCAAAAACCACTGGAAGGAAAAGCCATTCTCCCATGATAGATGTCATAAAATAAAATAAAAGTCCATCACTTCCTTCCAACACTGAACAAGCAGTTTTATGTAATCAAAGAAAACAAATAATTCTCCTGCACTTGTGCTTTATCTGTTTTGCTCTTCTCTGGTAGGAGAGGTCATAAAAGGGGATGTAACACCAGTTTTTATGTTCAGATGAAAGAAACAGAACACGTACAATAACAGATCATGCTTGTTTTAAGAAAGCTCTCTTTAGTCAATGCAATTCTTGTATTAGACCACTCCTATTCTTTCTATTTTTCAGGAAAATGGCATTCATAATATTAAAAAAATAATAAGCTGCCCTGTATTTTGTCTATAGGTGTACATGCAGTGTCATTCAGCTACCAAGAATTCATTATGCAAGTTCAAAAGATAAAATCAATTGCCAGTTACATTTTAGGAACATCTGTACCAGACACATTTCAGTCAGAATCAGTGGAAGGATGAGAATTGGAATGCTGAAGAATGCCTGGAAGGCACTGGAAACTAGGGAAGATGACAAAACTCAGTGTTTTTAGAGCGAATGGTGCCAACACACACTCTAGGTTCTCCTGGAGACTAATCATTTGTAGAAAATGCAGGGGGGTTGCTCTGGAAGCCTGCCACTCCCCATCTGTTGCTTATCTTGTACTTTTATGTGCATAGGAGATTTGGGGATCAGATCTGATGCTCAGCCCATGGTAACTCCATTCCATGCTGATATTTGTATGTGTCAGAACAAAACCAAGTTGACCTTAATAATTTCTATTTGTACTTTTTGGGTAGCAATTCTGATTTGTAAAAGCACTAATACCTTTTTAGTAACAGCCTTTTCATTTAGCCCTTAAGCTGATGGATATTAAAGCTCTTAATTAAATCCAGATAATGCATGAAAGATTTCTACAGTGCAAACCTTTCTCTTAAGGCCTGATTAAACCAAGAAACTCCCACATCTGTTTGTACAACTATATTTTCAGCAGGTCAGGGAGCTTGTAGCGTTGACTTAAGTCCACCTTTCTTGCAGTAGCTTTTCTTGCAAATGAAGAGAGCAGGAAGGGCTGGGACAGAAGATTGAATACTTCCGAAACTTTGGCCTATTGCATTTAGCTAGGAATATTGTATTTCCCGAGTCTGTGGCTCTGAGAATCAGTCAGGACGTGGTGTACCATAGAATAATGTGTTCGTTTACATATAAATATGTATAAAATATTAATGTGCATATACATATCTATATATGTATAATTGCATGGGGTTTGGCATAAATAGAGATAGTATAAATTAATAGGGAGAAGTAACTTTCTGCAGATCTTTCTCTCTGATTCTTTTTTTCCCCTTTCTTTTTTCCTCTCTCTGTTGGTATTTGCTAATAAAACCTTTACTGGGTAGGAGTTAGGCACCACTAGGGAAAATGTCAAGCTCCCACAGTGGAAGCTAGACTGACTTACACCCATGTTAAAGATCTCTTGAACTGTAGCCACTGTTTTATCTCATCTGATATAACCTATCTGCCTTTGGAAAGCTACATTGGTAGCGTGGCAAGCTCTTGAGAGAAAACGTTACGACTTGTGAAGTATGCAGCTCTTAAAAAGAGGGGACAAGAAGGGAAAAAAAAGAGATAGAGGATCTTATTACAGATGATGGGTCAGGTTCACCAGGGTGCCACAGGCCATTGCAGCTCAGTTTCAGTCTGGTGAGCAGAGCAGCTGTAAGCCTGGCTTCTCAGTGTGTTTATGTTCAAGCCATTAGTGAATCAGATCAAATATCTAAGGATGGAGGGAGAGTTATTTTTTTTGGTGGGTTACTGGGAATATTTAATAAAAAATTACTCAGAAATTAAGATGTTATCTGTTTTGCCTAGTCACTGAGTTTTTGGTTATGGTGTGAGAAAATGAAGCACAGCAAAGAGGAACTTCAATGAAAAAAGAAAACCCTTGAAGTTTTCTTGGATTGGACTTCTGTTAATTGTATTTGGACAAGAGCAAGAAGCTTTTAAGTGCCGTGGCCTCTCAGCATATGGCTGTCTGGCAAAGCCTTCTTTAAGTGGAAAGGTCCTGGAGCACATTGTTGATTTTTATAACACGGCTCCAAAGTTGAAAGTTGTGAGCAATTTTTTCTCACTCTTAGTGAAAGCTGCAGCTAGAAAGGGAGGATGTGGCTGTCCCTTGTTGCCCTCCCTTGCCCCCACCATCTGTTGGGTGCTGCCTCTCTGCTTTCCCATCTGTGTGCTGGGGACTCTGTCTCTCAGCAGCCACATCTTTGTTTCCAGCTGGCTGCCGACAGTCCCTTCTGATGAGTGGGCTTTACAACCTAGGGGTGAGGCTGCCTGGCTGGAGGGTACTGATAGTTTGTGACTGTTTGCACAGGGAGCTTTGATTGGAGGGCACAAGGCTGTTCTGTCTCTCCGACGACTTGATTTGTAGAAGAGACTGCACTCCCACCACGTAGCTGCTCTGTGGGTAGCAAGAGGCTGGGGTCTGCTCATCTCTGCCACTCTTACAATTTTGCATGCCTTTTCTGTGCTAGAAATGATCACCAAGATTATGTGACTTTTGAATGCACAGTTAATTAGAGATCTTTTGTGGATGGTGGATCTTTTGCAAATGGTAGTTTGTGGATGAGCAGACAAGTTGTCTGATACTCATGAGCTGGGCACAAATAAATAACAAATCTACTTTATATAACTCCTATATGATCTGGATACCTGATGACTTTGCAATGGAGAAATATACTGTCTGTATCCTGTAGCTGGTGAACAGAAGTGTAGAGAAGCCAAAGTCCAACAAAAGAGCTTTAATTAAGAGCAGACTGACTGTTATCAGCTCTAAATTAAGAAATGGTCTCATGGAGTACAATTCCTAGGTCTGAGCTGGGAAGTAGAGGTCTTGGTTATGCAGATGATTGGCTCTGCGTGAGTGTTGGAGAGGTTATTGGAGGCAATAACCTGTTCAGATTTTTGAAACTTCAGGAACAAAGCTCCAAGTCATGTGGACAAGTATTCCAGTGTGTTAGGTGGTCTGAACTGGGTTCAGAACAGAAAGTACCTTGTGTGATGATGCTTAGATCCAGAAAAATCACTACCTGTTATATTTGATGTCTGCATCTTTCCCAGAATAGCACATTTCTGTAGTCTCCATTTTAGATGTCTCTGCAAGACTGGGATTTGCACTAACTTTTGCATGTGGACAGATAATTGACTCAACATTTCCTGGTTCTTCTTGAGTGACACATCTTTACTAAGCTACACTGTTAAGCTCTTTATTGCTTACATCTCAGCCAACACTGCAGACCTTTACAGCAGTTATTGTCAGGTGTCTGTCTTCCAGGCAGCAAGCTTGTTATCACGTGTTTAGGAGCTAAGCTTAATTCATGCTCTAGCAAGTGGGATTCCTTGGAAAATGTATAAGTCTGAGTTAGTCTCCTGCGGTCCCTGACAGTCATGAAAAGAAATCAGCACTTGAGCCACAGGACAGGATTAATCTCATCATAATGTAGCTCTAGAGTAGGCAAGATGGGCTTTAGAGGTGCCTTTTCAACCAAGTAACTATAGATATGGGTGGAGAGGGACTGTCTCAAATGCCAAGTCTACGAGTTCTTGGGAGGGGAGGGGGACCCCATTCTGCTGTACTTTAGTAGTAAATGTGATGAAGGTAATATGGGACTTCGTTGGGGTGATTTGGTAGTGCTTAGCAGGACAAAGACTTGAAATCTTCCTCTCCTGTCCTAGGTGACAGCTTTGAACATTGGACTAGCCTTCTCATAAGAGCTAATGGACATTAACACTTGGGAACCTCTCTTTTGTGTTGTTTTAACACTTTTTTTAATGTTCTGCCTGAGAACTTTTCCTTTGTACTTATACCTTGGATTAAATATATAGTTTTGTCCTAATTTATAGTCACCAACTCTGTTGGATTCACTGTCAGATGTTTAGGTACCGGTTTATAAAAATATTAAATAGGAAATAAAATGTTTATGTAGATCTGAAGCCTTGTTGACCTGACAACATTCTCCTGAGGCCTCAGGAGATCAGAGACAGCATTCATCAAGTGAGGCATTGACCATATGCTGAGTCTAGTGCTAATACTCAAGAGCTCTTGCATAAAAGTAAGCTGGATTCACTGTTCTTTATCTGTGAACTGTGTGCTCCTCTTTAGCTGTGTGTGCTTCCCCTTGAATAGTGTAAAATAGGACAATTCAGAAGAGAGGGCAACAACTTACAAAATAGTGTATTCAAACACATGGATTCAGCCTAAGCTGTGGAGAGTTTTCTTCAATGGATTAGTACCTGCATTGCTGCCATTCTCCTGGGAAATCATGCGAGCACATGTGTTTCCTTTAGAGGGCTTCTGACCTCTTTTGTGTTCTTTTTCTTAATTTCTGTGTCCTAAGTGAGGTCATATTAAAATGAATCCTTGTTGGTATGCTCCCTTGGGAGCTTTATAGAGCGTAAAAGAGGGGAGTAGTTTCTGCTCCTGAATTAAAAGCAATAGCTCAAATTCCTGCAAAGTCTCTGCAAGATGATATGTCTGCTAAGAATGAGCACTACTCCTTGCGCTGGCAAACTGGATGCTGGGGAGACAATAATGTAGTTGTCAAGACACATCTTTCAGTTTAATAAATGATTTTGAGAAGAAAGCTCTGCCTCAGTTTAATAACAGTCCTTGGAAAAAAAGAATCTAAACTCTATTATGAAAAGAAATACTTTTTTTCTATTTTGAAATAAACCTTCTTTCTTCTGCAGTACTGGGGTACATTGTAAATTAAGCCTTTTATAGACAAATGGGATATGAATAAGACAATTACCTTAGCAGTATTATTAGGAGTAATAACTTCTGTTGCAGATAAATCTGACCTTTTTTGAATGTAAAAACATTCATATTTTATTTCCTAGCCCAGCTTTTCCCTCAGAAGATGTTGTCTTAGCTGCAAGACTTATTTAAAGTGTCATTATATATGTCCTACTATGAATTACCACTTTTGAGCTCTCAGTTGAACAGAGGTCATAGCAATATTTTGGTTTGTGTGTCTCAACTGGATACTCTGGAAGCTTAGCATCAGGGGCTCCTTTCTCCTCCAGAACAATTGTTTTGGGGCTGATTACCGAGTACCAGTGTTGTACCTAATGTCTGGTTCTGCTTGCCAGCCTCCTCCTTGATTATCGGTGAATGGAAGGTCATTTCCATCTGTGTGCTTTACAATGGGACCTCTCTGCAAAGGTGTCTCCCCTCCCTTCTGTCCCTTGGCAGAGATTTTATAGTGCTCCCAAAGTCAGCGCACCTAGCGTGTTTTCCATTTGCAGCAGAGCCATTTTATCTCCAGCCATCACAAAGGCGACACCCAGCCATCAACACTTGACAACAATAAAACATCAGTTATGCAGACCTCAGGCTCTAGGAGCTGCACTGCTGCCTTCTGTATGTGAAGCCATGGGATCCTTGGTGATTTTGGATTGCTGCAGCTGAACTCTGTGTTATCTGTTAAGGACCACACCATTTAAAAAATCAACTAATTCATTGCCTAATTTATAGGGCCACCCAACAGACCTATGACACAAGCTGAACTCATGTTCAATGATTAATGGGAAATAAAAGGCAGCGTTACATGGCCCAGTTAAATTAGGTGCTCTTGATCTAATCCTGTCATTCAGCCATAGGTGTTAAGACTGTACCTGTGTTGTAGGTTTTCAGGCTAAAAGAACAAAATATATAGTCAGAGCTTATGTAACTCAATAGGATAAGAAATAAACATCCATAAACATAATCAGAAACTTATAGGAGGATATGCTTAAATATGATTCTTACCACATAATATGTTATGGAGATTTTTCAAAGCTGTAAGAAGGCATTAGGTAGCCAGTTTTCATTGCCTTCCCATTTTAGTTGGTAATTTGGTCCTTTTATGTCTTTGAAAATATCCCCTAAATTATTTGATTTGATTATACATGCCATATATAATCATATGAGGCCAAAAATGAGGATTCTTTGTGATTTTTAAATTTTATTTTTATTCAGTGCAAATTTCCAGTTGAAACAACTAAATTCCAGTGGGACAGTGTAAATAAAAGTAGCTGAAAAACCTCAAAGTTGTTTCACTGGTACTTGGTAACAGTCACCTTTGTAAAACGTGGCAAGCAATAGGACTGTTGAAAAGGCTTTTCATCACCCTGGGCATCAGGAAGTGGCTGCAGAGTTGACTGTCATGCTACAAGGACAGTGTAATCCTCAGTCACGTGTTGGACTTAATGGGAATTAACAGTTTCCAGAGATCTTAAATGAATGTTCCCATTAGGAAGGAGACTTTTCTTCTCCATCATTTTGTGTGACAAGATCAATATCTCACCAGGGAAACCTTCAATACAGAATATTTTGAATGAGCACACAATAAATAATATTCTCTTGACTGCACTTGGGCTATAGGGAAAGAGTTCTCCTGGTATACTGAGTGATAAGTAGAACAAAGATCATTTGGGAATAAAATGTAGCTGTTTGATCCATTTGATAATTTCCATCTGGATGGCATTTGCTTCTCTCAGTAAAGGGAATGGGAGCTGTCTATTTCTAGGCAATCTGTTCAGTTTCTTTTGCAGGAAAGGACAGTTTAGCTATTCCTTCCATATGGGCATACATTATTACATCTAACAAACATGTTGTTCATCTTTCATTTTAGTCAGACCCTCTAAGCAGACCTAATTCCTGGATGGGTTGGGATGGGGATTGAATATCCTTTTTTCCCTCCTCTCCCTCTCTAGAAATCAATAAGGGAGGGAAAAGATCCCCATTATTCTGTATAGACAGGTGTTAGTTAATTTACTAAAACAAAAGAAACTTTGCTTGTGGGAGCAGAAAGGAAGATAGGTTTAAGGATGCCCAAATAATCATTTTTCGTCTTGGCGTGACAGTGCTAGAGGAATACAGGTCTGCAAGTGTGTCTTCCTGCTGTCGTGGGATCTGAGTCATGCAATCTCTGTCATAAACTAAGCAAGTTCTATCTCAGAATTCCCCCTCTAGAACAGTAAAGTGCTTTAAACATTAAAAGAATCACTATAATAATCGTGTTGTCTTGGCTAACCAAAGAGAAACTATTAGTACTATGAGGCAATGCTGGTTAATGCTGCTGTTTTGCAACGGTCCTGGGACTCCTGGATCTTGTGCATTTTTAGCAGTTTTTTCCTATTTGAGTGTTTCTTTTCTTGGTTGGAGTTTTTTTTGCAAGGTAACCTGGGCCCTTTGATTAGCTTTCAAGAAGACTTGTGTATCAGAGGGGACATGTCAGAGCTGCTCCACTCTGTTGCCCTGGGTGGGCGGTGAAGTCTGCACGCCGCTCCCCTCGCTGAGCACAGTCATTCCAGCATGAATTCCTGTCACCCAAGATTTCATGAGGTACCTGAGTGCAATAAGCACATAGGCACTGGTGTTTCATCCTTGGAATGTTTTTATTTGAAAAGAAATTCTGTCCTCTGCATCATTATTTTTTGAAAGTGCCAGTGTCTAAAACCTTTGAAAAAGTACTGAAGTATCTTCCCAATATCCCTGAGCATAAAAACAGAAAGGAGCAGCACAAATTGCTGCTTTGCTGGTTGTAGTTTAAGAGGACACCACTATTTTCTTTATGAAAAACAAGCTTGCTTTTCATACCATGTGACATAGTCATGTGATGTAGTCTTGTAGAAATGGAGCATTGTGTGACTGCACGGAGCCAAAGAAAGGGGCAAAAATTAAGGAAAGGATATACATCAGTGCCTGGTGGTTTAGGGCCACATGTCCTTCCTAGTAAACCATAGATTCTGCTTACTCTCTCTCTCATTTTGCTGGGCTTTTTCAGCAGTGAGTTTGAGTTTTGCTTTAGCAGGCCGAGCATCCCCAGTGGATGCTACTTTGTAGATCTTTGGGCAGCTCGACTGGAAGGTCATCTACAGAAGGATTCAGAGTTAAAACAGCCTTTTGTTGCTACCACTGGTAATCATTTGCCCCATCAGCAGAAGTTTCCACCCCTACATCAGATCCATGAGAGTATGGAGGGCTTCCTTCAGCTGTGATTTTACCAGCATTTTGCACCTGGAATTGTTTTTAATTTTCGTATTTATCAAGCAGCAGTAAATTGAGACCTCTAGCCTACAATTACTTGCATGATCTAAAGAAACCCGTGAAGGACAGTTACACACCAATTTCAGTGAAGGCTAACACTGATTCAGTTAAGTTAGGGCCTGGTTCTCAGAGGTTTTCAGTGTCTTGGCAATCACATATTTCACCAGTGAGTTATGAATTTTGGATTTCGATGCTTAATTTTTTTCAATTGTCCTTGCTACTTGTTGGTAATGTTCAGACCGGACACAAATAATCTGAGAGAGAGAGCAAGCCCTGACTGCTTACATGGTGGGTTTAAAGTGAGTCTAGACCATAAGACTCCTGTTTGGGATGTACAATCCAAAAGATAAGTACAATTCCTAACTTCCAAAAAAGACTTTTTTTTCTTGTTCTGACCTTTAACAATCTGCACCAGTGAACAGAGCCATGTCACAGGCAGCTGGTAAGAAGGCGCTTGGCTCTTTCGCAGCCTGTGTCTGATTGTGCCTCCCACATTGAGGAAGATCCCACCAGACCTCACCTGCCAGCTCCACAAACACAAGGTTTTCCTGCTACAGTGAAACCAGATCTTCTCTCTGCTGAGAAGTTTTGAGATTTCTTTTGACCAGAAATAAAGGATTTAGCCGTAATTCTAATCTGGCTTGACTGTCCACCTCCTCCAGGAGTGCTCCTAAACTCTCATAGTGACAGGGGGTGATGAAAAATAGTGTTGGTCAGGTTTCTAGTGACACAGTGTCCCATTGTTCATGAAGTCCACAAGCTACAGTGAAATTGCTAATCATTTAAACCTAGTAGGCTGAGTTGGCTAAAGGTATTTCTTTCATACTCACTTTAAAGAAGGTGAGGGAGAGGAAAAGGCATAAGGGAAGAAATGGTGGAAACATGAAGGAGCAGAAGCAGAGGCTGGTGGAAGGAGACATGAATTTGTGTTGAGAGTGAAGGACTAGGAGGAAAATAGGCAAATGTGTGTCAGGCAGGACAAAGATCTGGACTTGAATCTCTATTTCTCTATTCTGATAATTATGTTTTATAAATCTGTAAATATCCTTAATTCTTTAGCATGTATTTAATTCTTCAGTAAAGCATAGTTAAAGCCAGAAACATTATGATTTGTGATGAGGATATGAAGAGTTTCTTCCAGTGATGGAGGGATTTTTATGCTACTAAATGATCCATATTAGAAAAAAATAATGTAAGTAATGTAGTTGCTTGTCTTTCTCCATATTGGTGTTCCATGGAGCATTTTCAGTTTGTAGAAGAAGCAAAGAACCAGAAATATTCTGGATTGCCTTATGAGTATGTTGTTTATGTAGTGATTATAAAGAGAGAAAACCAATTTTTAATAAGATTTCTTATGGGTGCATTTTAAGAAGCAAATGTCATATGATACATTAGGCTATTCTTTAAAATAGGAAAAAAAGGAGGATGTGTGGAGTCTCCTTCTGTTCCTCAGAGTTTCAAGAACTCATGTCCGAGCCAGTTAATGCACACATTTTTCATGTAAAATTCAGTCTCACCATGCTGGAGGCCTCTGTCCCTCCACAGTACACAGCCAGGATTAGAAATCTTCAGGTCAGTTTACTCTGGTGGGGAAGGGCATACACCCAGCTGCTTGGAGCTCAGGTGCTGAACGAGTTCTTGGGAGGGGAGGGGGAATGGATCAAAATAAAGAAACAGATGTTGTCTAGCCAGGAATCCCCATTCATTTTGTTTACTCACCTGGCTGTTGAGGAAGCCCTGTGTCAACATATGTTTTCAGTCTTTTCATAAGATTAGCTGTGACAAATAGTACACCTTGCTTCCCATGAGGAGAGCTGATGTTTGTTACTGCTGCATCACTTCAGTTGCAGTTGTAGATTTTCTTTTTCTTTTCCTCTGAAAGTAGCTTTAAATGAGACAGAAGTAGTACCTGGTTAGCTAACACAAATCAAACAGCCAGCTTAGATTTCCTTCGCCAGAGCCCTTAGAGCTCTTTTTCTGCTCTTTAAGATTTTATCCAGAGATTGTGGCTTTACAATCCTGGTGGCTTGTACAAGTTGGATCTGGCTAGTATCTGTGCCCTTATTGAGTTATTAAAGTGGGCAGCATCATTAAGAATTTGTTTTATGCCTTGAAGGCTTTTTCAGATGTTTTTCTTATAACAGCAACTACTGCTGGCAAAAGGGGCTGTGCTGTGTGGCAGCCCAGGAGTTGTGCAAGTTATGCCTGTGTGGTGGCCCCACCTGACACTATGGTGTGGACATCCTTTGAGCAATTAAATTACAGCATTCAAATTATTGATGCATTTACATTAGGCATAAAAAAAAAAAATTGGCTTTATTCTTATTTGCAAAGTTACATCCTCTTGTATTCTGCAGGCATATAGTAGAACACAACTAGTGAAGGCAAATAGCCAAATTATTATGTTGTTTCTCATGCTCAGAGAATGGAAACTTGTTTGTGGATAGTAGAAGATAAATATGTTTGTGGACAGAAAAGGAAGATCCATTAAAAAATCAGCCAGCAGCTGAAAGCAGATACCTTGGCGAAGAGCGGAGGGCAGACTGATACTTTGCAGGGCTTGCATCATTTGCTGGTCAAGGACTTCCTGAAGCAGAGCTGGTTTCTATTCATTCGGTGAACCTTGATGGATTTTTCTTCTATTAGGTTGTCAAGTCTTTCTCGAACCCACATAAACTTCTTGTATTTGCAGTATACCATGGAAAGGAGGTCCAGCACTTGATTACACATTAAGAACCAGTTTCTTATTAACCAATTAGTGCATCCTGGTTCTTGTCATTCCTGGTGTCCCTCTCCACTTAGATGTACTTTTACCCAAGAATCAGTTTTCACTGCAGAGTGTAAGGTTTGCACAAGAATCTATCTAGCAAACTGCAGATTTGTTCACTGTTAGGTTTTGGACTCAAATTTCCAAAGCCATTTCAGGCCATGTATAGAGTAAACATTTTTGAAAAGTCCTAAAACCTTTCTTCTACAAAATTGCAGACTGTAGTGTAAATCACCACTTACTGTTTTTAGTTTCTTTTTACGTAAGAAAAAGTACTCAGTGGGCCAACTCCAGAGCACAGACAAAACTTTTGGAAATATGACTAATATTGCAAGCTGTGGTCCTTATCAGAGCTTAAATCAGGCAATGATAGGTGGGTGGAAGGTGGACTAAGTTAGGAAATAAATACCATTTCTTTTCTATTCTGGATAAGTGGTTCCATTTGAAATATTTGGCATTTATCATGTTCTGTCTCCTCTGTAAAGCTCCAAGTGTTTTGCACTCTGGAAATCCTCAGCTTCAGAAATTATTCTCAGGTTAGTACAGAATGGAGAAAAGTGAATAGGAGAAACAGAGTGAGAGTCTTTCTTGTCAACTTTTTAAAGCTGTGTATACACGATAGACATCTTCCTGCTCCCTTTTCCTTTTTCAGTTGCTACCCATTCTGAAAGAACTTTTAAAGCCAAAGTCTTTCTATCTTTTAGACACAGTTCACCCTCAAAATGCCCAAAAACCCCATTCTGCTGTTGAATATTAAGAAACAGTCAGTCTTTTCTGGTTGACATGTTGAGAATTTAGCAGCTATTGTCATATACCAAAAAGATATTGCCTTTTTCTTTTTTTTTCTGTGCTGTACTATCACACCTGCTGCTTTTCATTCACTATATTGTCTGTTAAAGAAAAACCCTCTTTTATTAAAGTAATTTTATTACCACATGTGATCCAATATTTTAAGAAAAAAATTATTAGGTTGTCTAGCTAATGCAGAAGATAGTGACTGAGATGAGTAACTTAATGTTTTGCTAATCTCCAAAATATAGCATTAACAGGGAAATTCACAATATTGGTAAGGAGGTGTTGATACTAGAAAGCTATGCCCCTATTGAACCAAAGCACGTAAAGCATGTGCTGAAATTGCATTGTAATTTTAATGCTATGTTGGCCAGAGGGTTAGCAACTGACTTAATAGTAAGAGCTCAGATGAAATGTTGTGCTGAACTGGGGACACTGTTAAATTGACTTTCCTCACTAAAACAGATAAAAGCTCCATTTACACTATGTCAGTGATTTGAAAAGCTAATGAAAATAGTATTCTTGTTGTTTGGGGTTTTTTTGTTGTTTTCTCTCCAGGGATAAGTTTGCCAGTTGGTTTGGTCTACATTATTAAACAGCGGGGAACGGCAGCCTGATGGTTGGTTCAGGGAGATGGTGGTGAATTAGGATGTTGCAATATGACTTCCATTGCAGGATACAAGGTAGGTTCAATTCAAATGAACATTTAATGTTTTATATCAAAAGACTTAATTTTATTTTTTTTTTTGGTTGTGATGCTTTTTTTGGTATAGTTTCATTTAGACAGGGAAACTCTGTATGCAAATTTTTAAGAGTGTTAGTTTTCAAATACAGCACATTGATCCTGAAACACTCAATAAAATCAATATAATCATTTCTAATGACAAATGCAGATCTGACATTTTTTGCACAATGGTCACTGACATACAAGTTGTTCTGTTGCCTTACCAAAAAAACACCTAGGCCAGCAAACTAAGTAGAAATATGTGTCGTCTGGATAGTTTAAAAATCAACTGTTTAAAATTGTCTTAATATAATTGTTATATTTTTAGATGAAATACCAAGTTTATTTATATTTCCTATTCAGACTGGAAAGCTAGATTTCTGGCTCTTGATTGGTTCTGCTTCATCACTTGTCCCTAGGACTTGGGTTGTACACTGTTGCTGAGTCATCCAATTTTTTTCAACTATTTACCAGCCTCTCATGGGCTATGTAATGCTTGCTTTGACCACATTCAAGATCCTGACACTCTTAAACTTAGTTCCCCTTTCACCATGCCTTTACAATACAACAGCTTTATCTTCTGCTGAGGTACAGAGAGATTATGTCCAAGGTTACACATAGTCTGTAGCAAACCAGGGTATCAAAGTCTGATCTAAATCCAAGGGCAGTGCACTAAGCACTGGATCTTCTTATGTTAGGAAGGAAAAGTTGACAAATTAAGTTTTACCCAATACAAATAAGTGTATTAAAAGCTGACGTGTAATTTTAACGGAAAAATGATTTATTTGTATTGAATATCCTGGAGAAAATGAGGCTGAGGAGAGACCTTATCACTCTCTACAACTACTAGAAGGGAGGTTGTAAAGAGGTGGGGGTCAGTCTCTTCTCCCAAGTAACAAGTGACAGGATAAGAGGAAATGGCCTCAAGCTGCACCAGGGGAGGTTTAGGTTGGATATTAGGAAAAATTTATTCACCAAAAAGGTTGTCAAGCACTGGAACAGGCTTCCCAGGGAAGTGGTGGCACCGCCATCCTTGGAGGCATTTAAAAGCCATGTAGATGCGGTGCTTAGAAATATGGTTTAGGGGTAGACTTGGCAGCATTAGGTTTATGGTTAGACTCAGTTATCTTAAAGATCTTTTCCAACCAAAAAAATTCTATGATTCTAAATAGATTTAATGCTTGTGAAAGGTGCCAGACTGATTACCTGGGAGATGCAGGAATACTATATGCATCAATAGATACAATAATTTATATTGATATAACTATTGAAAATGTGTGTACGCTTGAAAAAGAAGCTTCCTACGAAAATGAGAGTTCATAGCCTGTACTTTGATCCTTTGGTTGCCTGACTGCTTGAGTAACTATGGAGGACACATGTTATTGCATTCATTATGAGAGTCTGAGTACTTCTTTCCTACCTCCTGCTCCACCTTTCCCTGTCACAAATCAGTTTCCTCACTGTCACAGAAAGTTCAATGTTTCCTTTGTCTTCCTCATTATGCCCTTTCCCCATTTCACTCCCTCCAGAGACCCTACAATGCTGTTAACGATTTCTCATAGCTCTTGACAACTGGCTGGGCAGGAGACAGTACTTGCTGCAGCTCACCTGGGTCTAGGTGTGTGCTCATTTTAACCAGCACATACGTGCTGACTGATTCAGGATCACTTGTCCTTTTTTTTTTTTTTTAAATGAAAACTGAAATCCCTTTCCAATTAACTATTGAAATTACATTCTATTATCAATATATAAATTTAGTACATTCTCTTTTTTATACTCAAGACAGTAGTTGAAGAATTATTATTGCTCATGGTTGCCATATGTTTGTGTCTATTTTTTTCCATCAGTATTTATACTGTGTTACTCAGGAGAGTTTTTTGCAAGCAGAAATTGTAGTTTCATGGCTGAAGGCCTTGCTCAGCATTACACTAAGAGCTAATCCTTTGAGCAGTCCCCTCGAAATCCATTACTTCCTGAGAATTAAGTTGCACCTTGCAGTGCAAAGCTGAAATTTGCAATGAATGAATCCAAATGGCCCAAACTGAACTGAATGGACTGAAGATGTAGACACTGACTTAAAAGAGAATTTGGATTTATCTGTGCAGCCCAAGCAGAGGGGAGGTGGCAGGAACATGTGCCATTTCATTTATGCAAGAAACACTGGGTCACGTTGGGGGCATTCCTACAGCTTTCTGTAACACAGGCAAGGGTAGACCAAGCTGGTAGCTTCCTATAAAAGCCTGGAGGTGTACCCTTTGCTTGAAAATAGCATGAGATTTATCTGCATGCTAATGACGCTTAATTATTTAACGATGCTTAAGCAAGTCAGTTATCTAAATATGCATGTGGAGAGGAGGGGAAGAAGAGTGATGACCAGAGGATTTGGCCTAATATAGATAGTCTGGGCTTTAAATTTTTACATATATATTACTGTCTCTGGTTGTCTTTCTGCATTCATTGATTGGTGTGAATCTGAAGATGGATTTGGAACCAGATATTAGAAATCCTTAATAGGACAATTTCTAGGCAGCCGTGTGAATACCACAGCTGTGCTAGGGTCAGTGAGGGTTTTATGTTGCTTGTCTCTGAGACTGACAGAACATCTACTTGCCATTTGAGTTCATCTAATCAAAACATGATAAAGTAGATGCTTTGAACATAGATCATCTTTTAATATCCACCTAAGACTTCATGACCACCAAAGGTAAATATCTATCCTATGTTAAATTTTTTAAATGTGCTTTTCACATCTTTTTACTTAATTTTTATTTTCTGCCACAGTTATACCCAGATGAGGAATTGCATAAGTCTGCTGTGAGTTCAGCAAGTACTAAGGTAAAACAAATCTTTGTAGATAGACATTATTTATTTATTCTATCAATACTTAATGTGCAGCATCCACTGAACTGCATAATTTGATAAAGATGGGTGTGCTGCTTCCTGAACACCTCTAATGCTCTCATGCTTTCTTCACTTTTTAGAAGTGATTTAAGAGAACAAACACTAAATGCTGTGTTCTGGAAAAAAAAAGCCAAACAACATGAAACAAGCGAATAGTACACGGTATTGCATGTATTTTTTCCTAGCAGTTTTTCAGAAGCTGTCTTGAGGACTCAGAAGTGTCTCTTAGCCAGTGGTTTGCTCTGGGGCTTTACTGGCACACAAGGTTGGTTCCCAGGACAGAGTATGTGATGTGCCTTCTCAGACACACATTAGCTTCTCCTGGGATTTGTGATTCTTCCCTCAGTGAGCCCCTAGCAGACATCAGGTTAGTTGTTGTCAGTAGCCGAGGGAGACTAGGTCAGTTTGCTCTGGTAGCAGTACTCTGGCTTAGCCTCTCCATGCTCATTGTTGGTTCTGAATGCTGAGGCAGGTCTCTAACAGCATCCTTTGCAATTATTACTGTAAGTATACTGAGATTTGGTTTATTTCTGTGGGCTACTAAAAGCTCACCCTGAATATTATTTAGAAGAAATTCTGTGAAATCATCATCCATGCTGCTTTGCCTATATGTCCTTTTTCACAGTTGTCTTAATCATCTGTCGTTATTTGATTCAGTCTGTGATCTAAATATGCTCATTTGACCTGTTGTTTCTTATGTCAATGTCCTTCATCTGTCCTTAGAAATTCAGTAGTGTACCTTCTCCCACTGCAGATACCCGTTCCTTTCTCTGTCTTCCTGCCTATGGGTTGACTGTATGTGCAGGTCATATTGTAGGAGTATGATAAAAAATATGGAAATGCCATAAACCATACAGCCATATGACAAATTAATTTATCTTATCCCTTTGGTCCCCTCCACGTGATTTCTGCTCCAGGGGCCTCTTCCAGCACTCCACACTGCGGTAGGAGCTGCCATTAAAACATACAACAGGCAAGATCTTCCTTTTTCTGTCTTGTGAAATTCTCACAGATAGAAATTGCTCCTTCGGAGGTCCTGTAAAGGGGATAAGATTCTCTCAGGGTCTGTAAAATACAAGCATTTTTATGTCAAGGATAATTGTTAAAGTCCAGGATATTATTGTATTTTCTCCCACAGGAAAGGGAGGACTTTTTTTCAGTGATTTAACACTTAATGGCCATAATAATTTTTAGCATGAAAGAACAAATTTAATTTATAAACAATTTTATAACCTTCAGTGAGATCTTTACAGCAGCAGTCCAGATGCCAAAACCTAGAGCAGTGAACCTTGAAGTACTTTGCCAGAAACATATTTTACAGATTTCTAAAGAATGGCAAGTAGAGAATAAAGACTTTAAATGGTAAGGATTTAAGAAGACCTGAATTATTCACAAGAGGTCTGACACTCCTGTGTAAGCCAGGTGTTCTAGAATAATATAAAACTCAATGCTATTTCTCCTCTTTATCTCATTTCATGTATCCCATATTATGTATACATCCTGTATAGCACACAAAGTACTGCAACCTCTGCTGCTGCAATCAGATAAAACTCCTTTCAAGTTAAAGGATTAGTATTTATTTACCAGCTTGGTCCAGTATTGTATCAGAAAACATTGCCTAGTGAGTAGTATCACTGAAAAGGGTGTAGGAAACGAACTTATTTTGCAATTAATTTTTCTTCTTTTTCCATACTGTCTTAGAAGACTCATGTTCTCTGTGTACATTTCAAATCAGTGTTCAAACTGCTGGTGTTTCTGGCTTGGTTTCTGAGAAGACAAGTGTCCAATGCAGTTGAAGGAAGAAGACCCATGATTTGAAGTTTAGTCTTGCTCTGAAAAACAATGGACTGTTGCTAGCTCTTACAAGGTAGCAGATGTACTTTTCATGTGAGAGTTAATGCCAATGTTTATCCTCAAAGCACCTCTGTGCGAATCCATGCTATTGTCTTTGTTGCAAATGCATCTTAATTTAAATATAGGCATGTCCTAATAATGAGACTTTTACTCCAAAGAACCTGTAAAGGGTCAGTAGTACATTATGGTAATTCACAGACACGCACAAAGTGGTTAAGTGCTACTTTTTTTTTTTTTTTCTTTTTTTTTTTTTTTTCACTGAAGCATCTGTTTCTTATTCCTGACTGGAGATCAGGTATCTGGGTGAACAGAGTTTCAGTGCCTCATTAAAGTTCCAAGTAACAGCAGATGGAGTTGAAGCTAGGATTAGTTGTAAGGAAAGTGAGAGCTGAGGGTGTTTGGTTTCAGTTTTAAGAATTAAACTCCCTGCCCTGGTTATCACTGATATATTTGGATTTGATACAGATTGATAAGGAGATTACCAGAGCAGGGAGATAAAGAGACAAGTGTGCAGCCAATGAAAAGTTGTGGTCATCCTTCTACAGAACCTTTGCCAGGTGGATGGACTTTGTTAAACAGACCTCTGAGGAGAAGCCCAAAGACAATGTATTAACT
>VZZY01002821.1:95545-123574 GCA_013400335.1 Eurystomus gularis
GCTGGGCCCACGGGAACTTATGGCAGGACTGTCTGAAAGAAGACTTCTGAGGGGATGTTGCTGAGTTCAGCATTGGCCTGTGTGATCAGGCAGCTGATGGCAGCATAAAATGATGCTGGCTGAACCAGCACAACAAAATCAGATCCCCTGATTAGGAGCTGGTTTTATTCACTGTAACGTGGAAAAACTCTTAGTAAGGGCACAATAAAAGAGTATTCAGCTATGGCAAAGTTTGCTTTCAGAATTTAAGAGAATTAACATGTAAAAACGTATGGGTTAGAAATATAGGAACTTCAAAGTTTGGAGAATCTTCTGAAGCTTGGTTAAGAAAGTTATGATTTATCTTACTGAAGAAAGTAAGAGGCAGACATTGTCTTGTAGAAAAATGCTGGCTAGGTAGAGAGTGTCTCTGGTAAAGAGATTTTACTCAGGTCCTTCCATGGTAATCTAAATGTCTTTAAAAGTCAGGTTCCTGTTGGGCATAAAGGAGAAGAGTGAGAAGTGGAATAGCTCTTACATCCTTGTTTTTACAAGGAGACAATTAAGGCACAGAGAGATCTGAGTGACTTCTCAACATTTCCCAAGAGGTCTGGGAAGGAGAAGCTGAACACAATTTTCTTGTGCTTTAGATGCTAGGTTAGATTCAAGACTGCAAAGTCACCTTTAAAATGCAGATGGTGTCAACCTTGCTATTTGTCAATGCAAATCCTAGTGGGACAGAAAAATGCCAGCCTTTGCACCACTCGGGGCTTTTACTAGACATGTCTTTAGATAGATACTTTAGATAAGATATTTTAGGCTAGTTTGATCATCAAAAGTGAGTAAAACTTAGCACGAAAATAATTTATAACAGTTTTAGGCGGCACCTTGATACACCTGTGGATATTTTTCCTTCTCTGTGTTGTTTTTAGACCCTTTTCTGCAAAGATGAGAGAAATGGGCTAGGATTCAGAGGAGGGCTGCAGAAATTATGTTAATATATTTTAATAGCTAGCCAGCATGCTGTCCTCTCTAATGCAACCTTTTTCTAAGTCAATTAAAATAAAAGGCCTAGAACACAGGATGGTGCAAAGAGAAGATAAGAACTGATGTATGCTCATATTAGCTGGAAAGATGTAATGTTCATTTTCAAAAGCACAAAGGAATGCAATGGTGATGGGCCAAAAAATCTCCTCTTCTCCTCTTTCTGTTAGCATAGGAAGATTTTTCCTTGGTGGTTGATACGAGTGTTTCAAACATCTTACTCTAAGGCTCTCCAAAGAGCCTTATGACACGTGAGACCACAACCAAAAAAAGCTAAGCACCATTCAGGCCGCTATGATGGTGTGACATACTCAGCACTTTTAAAAAAACAGGCCATTTAAATATAACTGGGAGGCTAAGGAAGGCAAGTTTTAAAAATGTTAGCCAAAAAGCCTTAAAATATCAAAGTGAAGTAAGCCTAAACTTTACAAGTCAGACATATGGTGTGATGGTTTTTTGGGTTGGTGTCAGTTATGCAAGTTGATTGGAATTAGAGTAGAACTCTATCAATACTGGGAAAGCAAGTGGATGGACCCAGTTTAATCGGTTTCTTTCCTTCCCCAGTCTTAACTGGATATCTTTGAAATTAGTGGTTTTTGGTCATTTAGCTGTGGACTACAAAAATCAAATCTTTAACTGGGCTTGCGAGGGCCTATCCTTCATATATTGTCTACAGATTGCAATAGAAGCTATGAGAAAAAAAGGTCAAATGCAGAAGATACTAAAGCTCTTTGTTAGCTAAATCACCCACAGTAAGAAATCAAAGCTAAAAAAACAAATGATCAACCAACCCAAAAGTCCAACTGTCCATCTGATGACAGAGCTGTTCAGTCCAAGAATCCCTTAAGCTTCTCTCTGCTTTATGAGACTCCAAGCGCAAAAAAGATTCTGCATTTTATGTCAAGCCTGCAGTGACAGAAGTTTGTTACAGTGGATTTAGTTCAAGCCCATCAGTTCCTCCACTGATACTAGAGGGAGTTTTTTATAGTGTATAGCTTTGAGGCACTGCATTTTGAAACTCAATTCCCCTCCTTCCTGAAAATAGAAAAGTAATCCTGCTGCCTTAGGGAGAAGGAGTTGGCTCAGAGAAGAATTATATTGGTATGACATATATTTAAAAAAATAAATAAGGAACTTGCCTGAGAGAGAACAATGAACATTTATTTACCATCTCATAGAGACAGAATTTTGTGACTGCGTTGAAGGTCACTATATGACTTAACTGCTTCTTAAGTCTGACTTGAAGGCCCATTGTTTTGTCTCTTTTGCCTGGATGATTACTCAGAATGAGAATGTCTCACCTGTTCTAGACCTGAAGCAGTTAAAAGCCAGATAGAGCTACCCATGCCTTTCTGATACAAGATTGTGTGTGCACACTGAGGCAGTCTGTGTAGTAGTAATAAAAGAAACATAGACTAAAACTGTACTTGCTGCCTGATACTCTTACAGTAACTGAATGTGTATTTTAATGACACTCCAGCAAAAGAAAAAAAAAAATTACTTCAGTTCCACAGTATCTCCCTCCACATACATCTCCTTCATGTCACCATCCTGGTTGTGTGAGCAACCTTCATCCAGCCCTAAATTCAGGAACAATGTCTTCTTTTGTCTGGTGAATAGCTGTCAAGAAAACTTTTAAATTTATGTTGACCTGCTATGAACTTGTAGTAGACTGCTGGCAAGCAAGTCTCTAGTAGAATGAAAGTTAGTGACTTCTTAAAAAGAACCTGTTGAGTACAGGAAAATAAAAAGCAAACTGAAGGAGAAAGTTATCTCTGTGCTTAGTATTCTATAAGCTAGCTAACTAGTTCTGAATTTGCTTGTTTTAAATATTGTGGAAATGTATGCAATCTGCAAATCTGGTTAAGAACTCTAGCTTCTATGAAATGCTAATAAGTTGGTCACCCATACTGTAAAATGTACGTTAGTATTTGGACTTTTTGAAGTAGTTTAATTGTGTGCTAAACTAAAAATAGAAAATAAACACAAAGTTTAAATAGTGTTGTCTTAATATATTGTGTCATGTACTCTAGCTTAGCATTTAAAAATAAATGTATTTGGAAAAAGAGATTAAATGGGATAAATGTAACATCGTGAGTAGAGTATATATGAATTTCGTAGACCATTAATCTTTAATCTTTAAAGTTTCCTTTTCAAGGCTATAAATACATTAATTCAGCCATCAGCTCTTCTCTGCTGTCTTGATTATGCAGGTCACAGAGGTTGCTATAGTAACCTTGTATTACCAATGTAAAGACAGTGAAGGATCCAGCTATCTAGCTAGATAAAATAATCGAAGAGTGTTTGCAACCAGCACCCTGATTAATGTAATGACTAGGTCCATTGAGTGAGCACTTAGTCCTGTGTGGATTGGGTCCTTGACTTGTAGAGTATGAAAAAGGCTGGCATGCAAAGCCAGTTTAATGTGGAAAAGGTTAGTAATTACAGAGGTGCTAGTCACTGGGAAAGCCTGTGAATTATGGTATATAAGATGTTCATTTGTTGCAGTCTGCAATCACACTGTCAAAAGACAGTCCGATATGGATCCCATGTGTGAACCTTCTCTCGGGGATAAAGATACTGTTTGGATATTTTGAATGCCAAGAAAAGTCAGTTTCTGTGAAGCTGAGGTAAGTCCACGTTGTGGAGTACAGTTGTTGAAGCACACAGCCCAGGGCTAGTGGGGAAGAACTTCATCTTACAGGAGAAAATACTAGATTACACAGTGGTTAGGAAACAGGTGACATTAAATGCTAGTACCAGTCTGTCATGGGGACTTTTCATGACGATAAAGGAATGAAAAGTTGTAAGTTGGAAGAAGCAGCAGATTTCTGAATTGAATTTTCCCATGACTTGGATATTTCTGACAGTTACTCCAGGGGCTTGAGACCCAGCTGGAGCTTTGCAGTATTTTGGTATGCAGAGGACCCACATGAACTCTATAGGGGTAAAAATCCTTACTTGTGTAGTTTTGTCTATAGTGAGGAAGCTTATTGTAGGAGCTGCATTCTTTTAGCAGGCGTCTTGGTTCTTGGAAACTTGTAGGAAGTTTGGGGCTTTTTCCCTAAGTTGGTTTTAGTTAAATATGGCCACTGGGTTCCAAAGTAATGCAGGAATGCAGGTACAGAGAGGCACAGTAGTAATGAATACTCGGTTTCCATTGGAAACCAATGCTAAAAATATTCCTGTAGCCACAGCTCAACTGTGCTACCAATTGAAGTTGCTGGCTAAGCTTGTGAAATAACACTTGAGCCTTAAACAATGAAATAAGAGAAAGAGTTAAAGTTGTAGTTTCTCATGAGCCTTCGTTCAGCCTTCAGTCCTACAAAGGAAACCCCTCATTGCTTTAGAAGGGTCCCAGCTCTTTTCCTTTTTGTCTGGTCCTGAAAAGCCAGATCAGTTTGTGACTTGCTTTGTTGAGACTGTCAGCCTGCTCCCTGCAAGAGGCTGCTGCTGTCCTGGCAGCTTTCTGCAGGGGGGAAAAAGGGAAAGAAATATTCTGCATCAGCAATTCCATTCGTATTGCTTTCCTTCCCTCCTTTCCAGCACAAAGGTGGTTTTGTTTGTGCTCAAGAACCAACTAAAAAGTTTGGCTGTGAAATGATCTCTCCTATGGAGAAAAGGAAAGGGGTAGAAGATGTAGCATACACTGCCAGACTCAGACTTCTACCCACTCTGTCCTCCAGATCACGGGCTAGAGATGGCTTTTGCATTACCTAGTTATTGCGCTGTTTCACACAGCTGCAGAGCAGCTAATGAGACAGCTGTTGCTGGTTTTGAAACCTTGACAGAAGTAATTTAGTAAATTCGAATATCCTATTTTAACTTTGCGATGTAATTAGGAGAGAACTTGAAAGGAAAGGTTCTTCCACTTCATTGATGGGACCCAAGGAATGGTTGGGTATTTGTAATTTGCTTGCACTGGTATTTGTTTCAATTCAGAATATTTGGTGCTGTCAGAAAGGTGGGAGAGAGGTAGAGCAGTTAACCCTTGCAGCTAACACCCATCTAGGCACCTCAAGATGATAATTACTTGAGCAGACTGAATAACATTAGACCCATTGAATTAAGAATTCTTCCCACTGGTGTGTAGTCTCTGCTGATAAAATATGTTCTGCCCCTGAAAAGCTTATTCATATTATTTGTTCCTTGGGTAACCAAGGATTTGCAGCATCAGAGAAGTATCCACATTATTCTTCCTGTCAGAGATGAGGTAGATATACTGAATATAGGGAAGTCTCTTGTGTGTATTAGTCTTATGAAAAGATAGTCACAAGTAAAGCACTGCTGGCCACGTTTCAAGGTTTAGACTATAGTGATAAAAGGATAGGCATGGCTCATACACCCAGGGCAGCTGTGCACCGAAATCAGATTGGTAACAGAATGCCCAACTCTGTGCTTAAATCCCTTGGGCAATGATGGAGGACATTCAGAGGGATGTGGGTATTTCCTTTAGCTTCTGCAAAAGACAATGGTTTACATATTTTGAAGCAAAGAAAGAAAATGTAATGCCTCCATAAGAAATGTTAATGAAATGAGCATATCTTGTAGTAGTCTTCTGTCATTCTTCATGAGCTTGGTGCCTGTTCTCAGGTTCAAGGCTATGGAATTTGCAGGATGATCAGCCACATAGTCCTCAGGAGCTTTGTATGTTTAAGAAAAGGTGTGGGATACAGAATGTCTGGGTAATTAGCCATGACAGTCTCCTTCCAGCTTTTTTGGCTAAAAAATGATTTTGAGAACTGACTGGCTTGGGGTTTAAATAGACAGAAACCAAAGACATTATCTTCCTCGTAGCTGCCTTCACACAGATGTGAGCCACAGAAAAGACTGCAGACTGTGGAACTGCTCCCTGTCAGATGAGCACACTAGCTGAACTGGTTCATCTCAGTGCTGTTGATGAATCTTCCAAAGACATCACATGAAAATCTGTTTATAATGGAATCAGGAAGGGTGGAAATATGATCTCCAGAGGTCCTTTCTTACCCCTACCATTTTGTGATTCTGTGAAAGAAATATGGTAAATGAACCATTTTACTTAAAAATTAGTTCATGCTTTCAGTGAAGGTCTGTTTTTCCCGGTTAGCTTGCCAACATTGCTTAATTCATATCACCTAGAATAAAATGACTCTGGGTGTAAGGAAGATTTGAATTGTCTTTTCAGTATTGCTAAATAATGATTACCTGGGGAGATACAAAATGTAAATTGGAAATGAATGAGGTATAGCTGGTAATATGTTAGATGTATTATCTACAACCTGAGGCCTTCAGTCACAAGAGAAGGTCATCTGTTATTGTTAGAGTACTGCAGCAGAAACTGATATTTTAGTTTTTCTCCTTATCAACAGTGCAACACTTTTGTGTGTAGATATGTGCCATGACTTGTTCTTAGACTTCCTAAATTATATTATTTAGTGATATAACTTATGAAAGAGAGGAAGCAGGGTATCTGTCTTTGCTGAATGACTGATCTTCTCTAGTTTTCTGGAAATATGTAATTTTTCCTTTTACTTTCTCTTCTGAAAAATCTCTCTTTGCACAAGTGCTGTGTGAACAATTTAGACCATGAAGATATTAATTCTCACTTCCCATAATCAATGTTCCTGTGTTGGAATTGAGTTTTTTCTTTTCTTCCAGATACATCATTACAACTTACCTTACATTATGCTGAGTCAGACAGCAGTGTAGAAGAGATACTAATTAGTCCCATGAAGTAACCTTTGTGCTTTGCTGAATGACAGAGGGCATGTTTCTTCAATTCCATTTAGAAATAGGGCTGGAATTATTCATGGTAATAGTGTATAATGTAGCAAATCGTAGTTAGCTGGGGCAAGACTGTACTGGACAAATGTGCTGAAGGCACAGGAGTATGGCTTGCCTCAAATTCCTCTCCAAATATTCGAAATGAGAACAAGCAGACTGGAAGCAGATGGAGACTTTTCTCTCCTGTTTGCTGAAGTGAGATGGGACTGGTTATAGCTGGTCTCCATATAAACCTCTGGGTTTGTCTTCCCATGGAGCAAGAGGGAGTCTTTGAAGCTTTTTCTCTCCTAGGGCTAGAACACCTCTGCACTGCTGAAGACTGGGGTTAGTTGCATGAACCATTCACCAATGAAGTGCGTAAGCAACAGAGGAATTGCTATTTAATTTAACTCTGCTTTTTGATTTGTTAATTTTTCTCCTCCTGTGGTTTTTCTTGTTTAAGCTGTATCATTATGCCTAACAAAATGTTTGTTGTTACCTGCTGGGATTTTAAATAATTCATGGTATTAGCATGCAATTTGGGACCATCATATGTTCTCCCTGGAGAAAACCAAAAGTTGCTTTACTGGTTTTGTCTCTTTGAAGGTGAATTCAAGGCAGATTCTGGCTCCTACAGTCTTTTATCAGAAAGTTAATTTTGAATCAGCCAAACAAATTAAAGAAGGCATAATGAGGATATAGTATTTACAATAGGTTTGAAATATTTTTATGAAATCAGTTGCTAAGATAAAAGTAACCGGAGTAAATCATACCAGGATCTCGGCAAACAACAGTGTCTGGTACTTTCAGTTAATTGTTTTTACAGATGTAGTCAATGACAATATTGTGTTTTTCCTATGGCAGTGTTACAGCAGCTCTCAATTTCATTTTATTTCATTTCCTTTTCTTAATGGATGGGTTAACCAAATCTAAAAATAAAAATCTATTTTTTAATTATTACAAGTATTTTCTTACATATGTTTCGTGAATTGCCCTGGAAACAAGAAAACACTAAAGTAAGGTCAGAAAAATGGTGTCACGCCAACCACTGTTTCCAGTTTTTTGGTCCCAGCGTAATGCTAGATATATTACATGGCTGAGGAGTCCGGCTGCTAGCTGATACTGGCAGGCTACTTCTGCACAAAAGTAGATGTGATATGTTTGTTTTGAATAGAAGAAAATAAATGGAAATACTCCACACTGAAAATTCATAACATCTCCCTCAGCCTAGCACGTGCTCTGGAGTCACATCACCCTGCCACTGTCTGTGCTCCATTGCAGTCTCGGGATTGCATTGACTCCATCTTTATACAGCCTGTATCAGCCAAGATCTTTCAGGGTGCAAGGCTGAAATAGTCTTTATGGCTATCTTCACAGACTGTTATGGAATATTTTTTCATTTTTCCAGTTGGTGAAAACACTGCTTCTCTGAACATGAAGCAGAGTGGTTTAATGCTAAAACAAAGGTCATTCCTAAATGTTAACTGCCTTTTAAATAGCCAGATTGTTCCCTCCACTCACTACAAGTTTGCAATCTGCTTAATATATGCACAGTCAGGGAAAAGCTGTAAATATAATGCTAAAAGCAGACGCTTGGAACTATTGCTCTTGCTTTTCTTCAGCTTATGCAACTGTTTGCAGTAGTTTATTGCCAACAGAACTGTTGTGTCCTAGTACTTTAGGCTCAATCTTACAAGTCTCCTGAATATGCTGTTCCCATCCCAACACTCTTGAACAGATCTGTGTGAGGAGGGTTTGCAAGACCAAGTCCTTAAGTGAAATCCACAAGTACTTTACTAGCTGCTTAAGATATCAGTCTAGAACTGAGCTAGCTGATGAAGTAATGCCAACTGAAGTCCTGGCTAAAAAAAACCCTAGTAACCAAACATTTTGGCCCTAAGAAGTCCATCCCTCAGATCTTATCCAGACAGATCATTCCACCTGCTTCTCCCCTTGCAAATGATTGAAATTCCCGCTTCCAGTGGTTTTCCAGTAAGTCTTGCTGGTCTTTCAACTGCAGCTTTGTGCCCATTGGTAGCTGTTCTTTTCTCATCTGCCTATTCAGAGCCTAAAAATGCAGAGGTTATCTGCATCCATAGCCTTCTCTCTGCAGATAGATCCAGAAGATCTCTGACAGTAAGTAGCATTCTTGCTCCACAGGCATTTAAGTCCATTGAAGGTGATAGGATGATCCAGGAAATGGCTGTCTTCATAAATTCCTGGGACTGTGTGCTTGAGGCATAGTGTCATCTATCATACCTGTCTGCCACTGGCGATCTCCAAGAACTCCTTATGAAATTATAGTCTAATGCATTAGTAAGGTGCATGAGGGAAGGATTTATTTTATGTAAATTTAGTCAGGAAGTCTTTGTAAGTAATTGCTTAAAGTGAGTGGGGAATGCTGATGGAGTGTGATAGACATACAGAATTTTCTTCCTGCTTTCAGAATAGATAGTGTTGATTAACTGGGCTTAGTATAGCACTGCATATATTAACTGAGCATAAAATTGCTCAGTAGATGAGCCTGCTCTGTGGATGAACATAACAGGCCATTGTCAAGGTTTAGGGTCGGGGTAGTCCGCTAGACCTATAATAGATGCTCTCCTCTCCCCTCCCAAACGGGGAAGAGAAAGGGATTAGTAAAAGAAAACTGAAATAGCTTTCATGAAAATAATAATAATAAAATGGAATATATACAAATATGTACAAAACCAGTATCGAACCCATTTCCACCCCCACCCCCCTCTCCCCTGATGGCAAATACATCACCATCACCACTGAGGCTGTGAGCAGGCACTGGGGAAGTCCCAGACTGGACTCAGTGGCAGATGGGAACCAGATTCAGGAGCTGGATTCTGGAACCGGATTCAGGAACACACAAATTGGAATCGAAGGCAGAACAGATGGAGTCCTCCTCTGATGCCAGCCATTGAAGAGAGCTTGACTCTCATGATCCTTCAGCTTTATACTGAATATGATGTATATGGGATGGAATACCTCGCTGGTCAGCTTAGGATCACCTGTCCTCGCTGCTTCTCTCCACAGGCGTGGCCTTTTATTTTTGCACCCCTCAATGTGGTACACAGGATTTAGCAGTGGCCTTGGTCTGCATACCAATCCTTCCTTGGTAGTAGCTCTAAACATCAAGTGTTATCACTGCTAGAAGCAGACACTGTCTGCGAAAATCTGCTGTTAACTTCAGAAAATGCAGTTTGTTAGCAGAGACTCAGCTGAAAAGTAAAATCACTGAACAGAATTGTTCTGTTCTAACTCAAACCAGGACAGAGACGCTCTAGACGCTATTACAGATGCGAATTTAGGAAGTTTTAGAGCTATACCTCTGCAGATAAAACCATTGCTTTTGGTGAAATTGGTATTGAATTATGGTCCTGGCCTAGTGTCAATATTTTAATTTGTGGCAAAAATGGAATCAAATGCAAAAAACAGATGTGAAGCCATACATACAGATGGACCATTTTTTCTGAAAAGTCTCAAACTCTGGAGTAATGCTAGGGAAATCCTCCTTCACATATGCTACTCAGAGTAGGTACTCCTCGGAGATGTCAAAGGCTTGTCTGTCAATCAACCTGCTAGTTTACACGCAAAGTCCTGCTTGGTCTTTCTAGTTTTTGCTTGTTGGTCATGCTGACTTGTCTGCTAGAACATGGTCTGATCTTTCTTTGGTTCTGTTCTGAACAGAGTCTACCATTCTGCAGGCATGGGCTGCATGCCTTTTTCCTTACATTTAAGCATATTAGAATATTTCTACGAAATCAGTGATTTCATTTCCATGTTAGTTGGAGGCTGAAGTTACAAGTTAGTGTTACCCTCTTGATCTAGAACTGGGATTTGCGTAGATATCTACATGTATTTGATACCTGAATAAAACACATAATGGTGCCTACTGTCTTAGGTCAAATCTGTTGTTCTCAAGTATGAGTGCGTGTTATGGATTTATCTACACTTCATGGAACTGTGAGAGCTGGGCACCTGCTATTGACTTCACAATATCTTGACCTAGTTTTAGTAGAGAGAAGATTTTTCCAGCATTCAAGTCTGGATAGAGTCTTCTCCATGCTGTGTCCTGTGGACATGTATGGAGTCCCTGACCATAGCCATGGCCATTTCATAGGGTTGACTGGTGGATGTTGTGACAAAAAGGAAAAGGTCAAAGGAAAAGGCAGAGCAAGAAGCAACAGTAAGAAAATGTGAAGAACTGTCAAGTTACCAACTGAACTTAAAACAGTATATTAAAACACAACTAACATTTATTCTTTCCAGAAACTGCACTTGAATGGATGGGCACTAGTGAAAAAAAAAAAGAAATCCAAAACCTCTTAAAAATGATCCAGTGTGTGTGATTGTAAGCACCATGCTGAGAACAAGTAACAATTAAAGGTCTTTGGAAAATTGAAGACTGAGATTTCAGTTGGTCTCCTTTAATAGGAAAAAAAAGGATATGAACCTTCAATGAACAGCACACAAGGTTATGTAGCAGTTACAGCATATTCTCTCTTATTTGGGCCAGAGAGCCAGATGCATCACTGTTACATAAGCCTGCTGACCTGCATATAGAGCTTTGTGATAATAGGAGTTCAGAAAAATAAATCCTGTTCAACTTAGCCAACAAGATGTTGTGAAATCTGTGTTAAGTTTTGATGCTTTCTATTTGCTTTCTCTGGAGTTTCATGGCTACACAGATATGCTTAAAGCAGGAAACCCAACAAAACATGTTATTCCCTAAAGGGCTTGGGTTTGAAAATAAAATTGGCAGGGCATGAATACCTGGGATAAAGAGGAAGGGTGAGGAGTCAATCAAGGTGATGAAAGCTCAGTCTGCTGAGTAATAGTGCAACCTGTATATTTAGGGCATGGGACCACAAGATGTGTTGTACACCAGCCATAACAGCCTATTATTTAAGTGATACAGCATGAGGAAAGATCATGCCATTTTGCAGAAGATCTTGATAGATTTGTTTAATTTTATTTTATTCTGCTTTGAAATGAAAATTAGTATTTTTTTCAATTTTTAATGAATAGAGTAGAAGATTTTCAGTTGGAAAGGACCCACAAGGATCATCTAGTCCAAAGTTAACAATGTGTGGAAATAGAGGCATCCAGCTCAAGGAATTCTGACTGGATCCTATGGCTGCCTGGGTTGCCAAGGAGTTGCACATTTCCAGAGCTTCCAGACTCTTGCTTTTTTTCTTTCTGCCTGGTGGGCTAACAGAGAGCTGGCAGCCTTGGAGTTTATGAGCAGGGATACTCTGCTCTGAGTTTCTTGGCACCCTGCCTAATGAGATCTGTAAAGGAGCCAGAAGCAGCTTAGGAGTTCTCCAGTCTCTGAGACAATCCTAGAGCAAGAACTTCTTTCAAACTCCCACTCTCTGTCAGCCTGCCAGGAGTACTGTTGATGAACAGGGAAGGGGACCTGACAGGAAATCAGGCATGATTCCTGAAGCCTCATCAAAATCAAATGCTCTATTCATAATGTTTCTGACCACTTTTAGTAACCCCATGCAGAAGCCCTAACATGTCAGCACCTGATCCTGGAGGTCCTGCGTCCCCTTGCTTTAGATATAATGGATGCAAAGCTCAATGAGGCAGAAGAGAGGACAAATTTACACCGTCCTAGTATCTGTGTAGTTGGGATGAAAGTCAGCTGCAGCTCTTCACATAGCACTAGACTGTGTGTAGTCGGATGACCTACAAATCCCAGTTGTCCTACTGGTATTGGAGGATGTGGTTATTCTAGGAAGGCTCTTCACTGTCATAGCAACTAATATGGTAGTATTGGAAAGGTAGATGAAATACATGTTGACACACAGTGCTTTTTCCCATCCTTGCTTTATGATTGACCTAGAGGTCTGTGTCTGAGTAGAGACTGTCCAAAGAGTGTGGGCAGGACAATGTGTGTCCCAAGCATGTAGTTAATATTCAATACAGATGTTTCCAACGTAAGTTATAGCAGCCTAAAAAGTTACTGTAATTTCTACTTGTATTCTACAGCTACAGAGTGACGTTTCAGTAGCTGGGGGTCCCTGGAAGGTGAGCATGCTCTTGCTTTTTCTAGCCACAGAGCAGGAGGATGATAACACAACAGGCGTTGTGGCTCACTGCCGTGGCTGTGGCCCCTGCAGGGTGAATTAGGACTAATGATGCAATGCAAAATTGCACAAATGACAGAGAGAATCTGGGCCACTGCGTTCATCTTGTCTGATTTCCAAATTTTTCAGTGCTCAGGGGGACAGGATTATAACAAAGTTTGACTTCCTGCTATGTAGGTCATACACTGTATGCTGAATCCTCCACCACAGGGGTAAAGCTGGATCTGCCTCTGTAAATATTGATGGGAATAGCAAATGCTTTTCTTTTATTAATAATTTTCAAGTAGTTGGATTTGAGATAAAAACATTTAGACTTTTACTGTTGGTGGTGCATTAAAATAAGTTGCAGTAACAATGTTTTGCTGTTAAACCTGCAATCTTTAGATTGCTGCCTCTTAGCAAAATTCACTGTTGGTCTGGAGGCTTTCTGGGTGATGAGTGGGCTATCTGGCTTTGCCATGGCATGTTCAAAGGTACCATCATCCTAGTGCTCCTGTGACCATGCCTGTGCATCCTTCTGTCACATAAATCTACTGAAGGTTGATTGGGGAACATGGAGAGGAAGTAACCACAGAAAATCTACAATTCGCTTACAGACTTCCAATGATACTGCGTTAATTTGTACTTAAAAAAAAAAAAAATCCAGCTTACTTTCACAGTTACTCTGGTGTGTTAACAGACCGTTGTAAAGATCAGGCAAGGAAAACAAAGCCAAACAGAAGAGCTCAAATATTTGGTGCTCCTTCTTCCTAAGCTTTTGCTATGGAGTGCGGAGCATCTAGAAATCCTCTTTCTCAGATACTTTCTCTGTTCTAGATGCACATACATCATTTTTTCTCTGCATGGTTGGAGCGTTGGTGGGATATAAAAATGTTTTGCTGAAATGTAAATTCACTTGCCCATTTTTTCTGAGGTTGACAGCAGCAAGGCAAACCTGCTGATCAGCTACTTGTATGACTGTGCATTTTAGGGGAAGCTATTTCTTTGTTACTGCTGCAGCTCTGTTGCAGCAATTAAACAAAATGTGTCTAAGGAGGAGGCAATAACTCTGGAAGCATCTTTGGTGACTAAACATTATACTCTAAATATGCAGTGTTGCTGCTGATTTTCCCAGTCTTCTGTGAGTCATAAAATCTTGTCTCCCATTGAGTGAGCTGTTCTTAATGACCTTGACTTAAAAAAGTAGTCTATGACTCCCCCTAAGTCAAATAATTTAAATTAATGGTTTTCTGCATGACATTTGTAGTGCTTTTCAGATCATTAAAATTCCTGAAGGACAATGGGCAGGTCTGCATTTGCAGGCATCACTGCTGTCCCCAAGGACAAAGCCCCTCTGGCTCAAAGGTTGCTGTGACTTAGATGAATGCAACCCTTGGTCTTCCAGGCAGCCTTTAACCATGCAAATGTGAACTGGACTGCCTGGGAAGATCATCTGGTAAAGAGATAGCATGCTCCATTGACTGAAGACTGAAATGGCCTCTACTTCCAAGGACCTTATGTTGTCCCGCTCACAATTCCTGCTCTTCAAACCCAGCAGGTCTTTCAGATTTTCATGGTTAATACTTACCTCCTTGACTTCCCCAGCATCCTCCATGGACCAGGATGCTGCTCTGAGGCACAGGCCTCAGAGTCTGTTGATCCAGTTTGCAATGCCTTGTTGCAAGGAGGTTGAACCCAACTCAGGAAATGAAGCATGTTTTTGCAAGATTCATGGCTGTTACCTATTGCAAATATATCTGTTCCAGGGGTGTTCTACAACTGTGCAACTGATATTACACATCACCAGCAGAACCTTACAATTAAGATTTCGATGTTAAGGATGCCTCTCAGAAGCTGTAAGGGAAAACAGTGGCCCAGCAGCCCCAAAGATTTGGAAATAACCAAGTTGAACATGCTTCTATTGCATATTTTAAGGCTTGGGGAGGTGGTGGGACTGTTGTGGGTCAACCTGACTGTTGCATATTCACCACTGGAAGAAACACTATATGTCCAAGTTGTAAATGAATGTACTATAGTGCTAAAGCACACAATGAAGTACTTCAGAAGTGAAGTATTTGTTGTGGTTGTTGCTCCTATCTGTTACTGTTGGTAATTTTTTCATAATACTCATTTCTTTAACTAACCTCAGTGAAATAGGCATATGATAGGGATTGAGATGATAGTCTCAATTTTTGACTTAACAAGATAATCCTTCTGGAGTTTGCTTTGTCATTGTACTGAGTTGCATCATTGTTTTGAGATGTTTCCCCCCAAAAATATACCTTTTATGTAGAAGGTACCACTCTGCTATTGTATTTGGACATATCATGCTGTTATTGTATCTATAGTGTGAGGTTAATACTTTTGTACTAGCCTTTAAATCCAGTATAACTGTCATAATGGGAGACATGTAAATAACAGTAAGTTGAAGTCCTCAATTTAACTTAGTACAAAAAAAAAGACCATATATTTAATGAGTGCCTATAGATTTTCAAGACTAGTAAAACCTCTAGGATATATAAATGAGGTGGTGCCTGTACAGGAAAATCGAATTGGTAAACGAGGTCCTGTAGAAGATGCTTTGAATACAAGGGTGTTTTAATTGTTTCTTATTTTAAATTGGAAAAGGGCCACTCTTTAATTAGGACTAACACTGAGTGAACTCTATCATAAAAAAAAAAGATTCCAGCTGGTTTTTCTTTTTCTGTATGTGTTCTCAAAAATCTGTCATCAGACATCGAGGTTTCCTAGTTTGTCATTTTAAATTGTTGGACTGCTTCATATCAACGTGTTTCACCCTAAGCTTCTTGGCAAGCTGGCTTGGTTTGGCTGCATTTTCAAGATTTTGGGTTAGCAACTGAGCTCATAGTGTGTATATGTTACTGCTGCCTGTCTGCAAAGTTGTGGAATATTTGATGAGCAGGAGGTTAGACATCAGAATTCTTCTGTAAGCCATTTGTATCTCAAAGCTGCAAAGAATTGCAAGGATATTATTCTAGAAGACATTTTGTGAAAGTGAATATATTATTTCTGTATATATTGATAGGCCATTAACAGAGGAAATTAACTTCCAAAATGGCGCTTAGCGCAGCAGTGAATTCAACTGTCCAATCACGGATTTAAGAGTCACATTTGTAACTCCTGTTCACTGTGGTTATCCAACCGTAATTAAGACTTACATTGTTCTTCTCCAGAGTGAAAGTGAGTGTGACATTTTTCTGAGGACTTCTGTAACATTAAATAGCAGCACTGCTTGTATATTGTATATTGACTATATTCAACTGTTAATGAAATGAATGTATTTTGTATAGAGTATGATTAAGACAAACCTCATTCATCAGTGCATGAATTCATTTTACCAGAGTTACACCATTAGTTTCATAAGAAAGAAACTTGCATAAAGCCAGAGCAATGATGTTGAATCAGATGTATAAGTGTAACGCTATTCAGTGTTTAATACCTTTATTAAGCATGAAAATGTAGAATAACATTGTTTCATTTTATAACAGAAGAGAATATAATTTACTTGTGATTTTCGGCATCCATTGTTGGTGAGTTGGTTGGGTTTTTTCCCTGAGATGAAATTGGTATAGCTTTTACTCTCCTCTGAGATACAGGCAAGCTCTGTTGGCCTTTGGTTATAATTGGGATCAATATGTCTTCATTCAGAGTGTAATGAGATTCACACCTCTTGAGATCCAATGTGAATCCATCAATTAGAAATGAATTTTATTAGCAGCAATTTGTGAATGAGAAGACTACACTGAATGATTTTATTTTTTTTTCCAAACACAGAAATCAAATGTTTTTGCAAATATCAGTATGCTTTTTATTACACAGCATTGCTTCACCAAACAGCTGAGGGATCTCATGCGTATTATGGAAAAATGCAGCTTTGCAACATTTCCTTTGTAAACTCTTCCTTTTTTTGCCAGTTTTTCTATTTTCAGGCAATCAAACTTTTTCTAAATAAAGATGTTTATATTTTAAAATAAGGTACTATAAAACACACACAAAATAATTTATGGTAGATAATTTTCTATTCAAGTGTGTGTGTGCCACAGACATTGATTTTCTGTAATTAATAGAAATTATAAAATGTCTGGATGCTCATGATTATATTAGTTAGATGAAGTAAAATATCTGTAACTTCATTATCAAATATTAAAGAACTGCACAAGCCTTCATGCCTGGCATTTTCCCTCATTTGTGCTACTGTAGTTCCAGAATAGTGGTAGAATCCAGTGGTACTTCAGTGATGCTAAAGAAAGGGTAATATATGACCCATGGTAAGGACAGAGACACAACAGAGTAATTCTATTATATTTTCAGTAGGAAGTCTTTTCAGGTGTTGCATAGTATCTTCTTCAAATATTCATTCACAATAGCAAAAAAAAAGTATTTCTTTGCTGGGTATAAAGAAATTTTATTAATTCCTTGAATTTTGCACTGGTTTCACTTAAAATATCTCTAATGATAGAAACCAGTGGAAATACAGTGTACCCATCCTGCATCAGGGCTGAGGTATAGAGTACCCACTGTGTGTTGGTGACTTCAGATGTTTGATGCTGTGCATTATATACTGAGAAAATGTTCCCAGTATGCACTGGCTGATGCTATTCAGAAGCCAGACTAAAGCAGTTGGAACTGCATGATGGTCCACCAGCTAAACCCTCCTCAGATATTTAGAAAGTTAGCAGACATTATTTCAATATGTTTTTACAGTGGTATCACCATATTTCATGTCATCTTTCAGATTATTAGAATAAAATAGCGTCCTCCTTCTTCCATCTCTATCTTCTCAGTAGAAGGAACTATTCAACTTAAAACCTTATGCGTGCATTCATTATGGTTGGACTCCATGATCTTAAAGGTCTCCCTGAAGATGCCGTAGAGATTTTAGGAAAGTGTGTACAATCCTGCAGCTGTGGGTTTTTTTTTCCTTCCAGCCCTGCTGTTTGTCTTTAAAGTGTCTATATTGGCTTTTTGCTTTCTGATTTTGATGCACACTCTGAAATGTTTTGCAAAGCTTTTACTGCTGTACCTTCTTAAAGGGAGAAGAATGGCTTCCACCCTTTGCTTTGCAACAGACAGAGACCACAGACCCTGGCAGTGGACAGAGACCTCTGCTCTCCAAGGAACTGATTGGAATGGAGGAGTTAAACAGGATAGCCCTCTTTAGGAGGAGATGTGGTTGGTCTGCACTAGTTCTGTTCCACCAGTATGAGCTGAAGTGGATGAGCTTGTGCAGATCAGTCAATACTATTTTGATCATTGTATTCATTGTATCATCTGTCTCTGAATAAGCTGAGCTGGCCAGAGGATAGCAATGGCCTTGGGTGTTAGTACTGGTGCTCTCTGACCTTCCTTAAACATGTTAGTTTAGATACTTGAGGGAGTAGACTACTTATCTAGGAGAGGACAAGGGATCTAGGCTAGTTCACCCTAGAGAAGAGCCACCTTTGGAGGGGCCTTACAACAGCCTTCCTGAATCTATGAGGAAGTAACTGAGAAGGTAGAGCTGGGCTCTTCACAGTGATGCATGGTGAGAGGGCATAAATTGAAACAAGAGAGGTTCTGACTGGATATAGGAAAAACATTTCTCTCATGAGGATACCCCAGCAGTGCGACAAGCTGTCCAGGGAGACTGGGCATCCTGGGAGGTTTTCAAGATTTGACTAAGTAAGCCCTGAGGAAACCAGTCTGACTTCAGAACTGACTCTGCTTTGAGTAGGCTGATCTGAATGAGCTTCTAACATTTCTTCCTATGATCTTATAATTTCCTGATACTTAGCACATGATGAACAAAGGTAGATGAGGTAGACTGGGAGTAGCTAGAACACATAAATGCTGGTGACTCACAGAGGGGGTAAAAGATAGAACATCAAGGGAGTCCATGAAAACGGATTGTTGATTCTTGTTATGTTGGAAGTGGTTCAGTCCTGGCTTAGAAAGCAGTGCACAGTCTTACAACTTTTATGTTGCAAGGTTCCCTTTAAAGCTCCAATGTCATGAAGAAATACGTTTTGTTTAACGGCCTTCTGTATTAGCAATTCTTTGTGTTGGTGACTGAAATTGATTTTGCTTGTGAAGTGAAGGAACATGAGCCCAGCCTCTGCATCATTGCTCAAGCATGTGCTTTAACCCTGACAAAGAATGGGAGGCCAGCAAATTCCTGAACACCAAAAATAACCATGCTTGAAACTCTTAGGTCCACTTTTGATAAAGACTCAGCTCATTTTTAATCACTGTGATGCATGGTTGGAAACTGCACCTTTGTGCTTAAGCACTGGAAATGCTTGGTTGATATTTTTCTTTGGTAAAGTGATGTCATTAAGGCCTTTTTCATTTTCCTCATGCATTTTACAAAACAGATGTCCTATCTGACCAGAGTAATTAGAAGACAGTACAGTAGTGGTTTATGTTGCCCTACCACTTAGTTAGATAAGTGGTATGAAGAAAAAGAATAAGAAAGAGAAGAGTGAAGGACAAATATGTCAGGGAATTAAGACTGCAAAGAGCACAAGATTTCAAAAAGACTTGCAGTGGAGAATAAAAGGAGGGTTAAACAATGTCACATAGGAAGGAGCAAGGACAGACAAAGAGGATTAAAGGAATGTGAAAGAGGAAGTGAAGAGTACAACAAAAACAAGAAAGGAAATATTATTGGCAGCTAACATTTCAAGAAGAAATAATTAATGGGGTTTTTTTTACATTTGTAAATGCTCCCTGGTCTAGAAGTGCACATTTGGTAAATATTTTTTATCCCTGACTTTGAAAAATTGGAGAACTGGGTTTAAAATTAAATTGCTGGCTATCAAAAGACATGATCACTAAAATGTAAAAAAATGTATGATCATTGAATGAATGAAGTTTGAATCAGACTGCCATTATTCTACCACACCAGTTTTCACACCTGATACTTTAGGGACATTTTTCCCTTTGAACAAGTCAGTAAACTGACAACTGGCAACAATGGGTAGCTCCTGTGCAAGCAACTGAAAGACTAAAATTGCAGGCTCTCTGTCTTCTCAAATAAGTTTTCAGGAGGACTTAGGGACTTAGCTTTCTGACCCTCTCCGCTGTGGAGCTCCTCTCCACAGTGACAGGATCACGGAATTTATGTATGAGTAGAAGGGGAGAGACAAGAATGTATTTCAGGCCCTCTCAGAATACAAGACTGGGTCTGCTGTTACTGAGTCATATTTCTCTCTGTAATATTAATTCTAAAAAGTAAAGTGCCTGATGTCTTGAAAAGTCCTTGGAAGCTGTGGACAGCAAAGGCTGTGTGTTCTGTTGCATATTGTTTTGATTGCACTCAGACTACAAAGAGATTAATCAAAAAAGAAGATGATCCATTGAGACTCTAGTAGCATTCCCTTTTCTTTGCCTGGAGACAAGAATGAACTGCAATGGTGTTTGTTTGCAGTACAACCTGGAGCTCTATTAGATCATGGAAACAGAAGAAATTAAAAAAATGGTTTTGTTTGGATCTAGCTACAGAAGAGGCAGAGACAATGTATAATGTCTTCAGAAGGCTGCAAAAAGCTTCTCATGGTGTTTTGAATTAGAAGCAAGTCTGAACATTTGCCACCTTCTGATCCAAGATGGAGGTCTGAAGGGAGTGTGCAGGGGCTCTACATGTCTCTCATTGCCTGGACTCCTACATGTGCTCCTGCCCAACTGGCACTCTCCTGGCTCAGTTACTGACTATTCCATACCTCATTGCTTTTGTGTCCAACAATATTCCAGTTAGCTGCTTCTTTAAAAATAATGGCCTTCTCTTTCTTAATCTGCCTCAGTCTGCAGGATTTTTTTTTCAGTTCTGCTTTTCACACTTGGAAAAACCTTTCCATTCTGAAGTACAAGCCATAAAGACTTTTCTTTTCCAGTTCTTATTTTTTCACTTTTGGGGGGCATGTTGGTCAATGGGGTGTGTTTTAGTAATGACAGTCAATTACTAACACCAGTCAATTATTATAATAATAATAAAAGATACCATTTTTAAAAGTTCTGTATGTTATAATTTCCTATACTCCTGATGTACTAAGATGCACGTTTCTCCAGTAGACATCAAGTTTTAGCTAGTGTTAAGTATGCAAGCAGTGCATCACTGGTGATACTTAACAGTAATAATGACAGCCTTAGTGGAAATTGAAAGCCAGATGTAATATTTTGCAGGCTTTGAAACTTAATGTCTGAGGAAGAATTCAAATCATTCAAATGATGAATATTGCTCTGAGTAGAGCCATAGAAATTGGACTTACTTGGAAGGTCAGATTTTGATGGCTGTCATCCCTGGGATGAACTTTATCCATGAGACTGACTATTTCTGTAGATCCCTTCCAAGGGGATTATGAAATGGTGTTTGGAAAATGGCAGAGAGTGTTTATTCCCATACTGGTAAATGGATGAGGGTAGCTTGTTTACAAGGAGTAGCAAAAAGGAAATATACGAGATGTGCTTTTTATCTTAAAATAGGTAGCTCAGGGGAGATTATCTCAATGTGTTTTAAACAATTCACTTTCTACAATGTCTTCTCTGCCATTATGTTCTGTTTGTATGGAAGCACTGAGGCACACTGCTTCCCAAATGCTTGATTTTACCCTTAAACAAATAACAAAAAATTCCTTAAGTTGTGAAAATCCAGATACTTATCTTATGCTTTTGTCTTTTTTTTTCCTTCCTTTTTTTTTCCCTCCCCCTTTTTTTTTTCTCTCCTTCCTCTTATCTAGAGAAGAATGCACCAGTCACACAGAAGAAGCAGTAGTGCTCTGAAAGAAGGATGAAACATGCTTTGACCTGGTGGTGACCGCAGCTGCTTCATTATGGGAAAAACTGAGAAGTTGCCCTGAGTTACCATCTGCCACATTTTAGCCACCTCCTGTAGTGGAAGCTGGCCATGCAGGCCAGCCCAGTGTGTGGTTTGAGTTTTCATTCTGTTTTGTTTTCTTGGGATCTCAGCATCTGCATTTTAAAGAAATTATCAAATTAAGCAAAGATCTCAGTCTTCATGGGTCTGCTTGTGTGGGCAAGTAATATCTTCAGCCTCATGTGGCTTTGGGCATTCCTGAAAGAGCCTTTGATCAGAGTTAGGATGTTTAGTATTTCTGAGGACATGGTACTTGAGGGTACAAACTGTTTAGGAAATGAGACAGAACTGTATTTTTACAAGAGTAAGTAGGAATTGGGAATGTACTTCATGTGCACTGAGAGGCACTTGGAACATCAAAGCACTGTGTCCTAATACTCTAGGCTGATTATTTCAACCACATTAATAGGGCACACTGAATTTAACTTTCATATCATGTATACATGCTCTTCCTGAAATAGCTGGTTTTATGCACACTGGTCAATAATAATGCAAACACATTTTGCAACACAGATTGCACATTCTGCAATACAGGTTTATGTACCCATAACCTCTACTATTCATGTCTGAGTGCCCGTTTGTGAAGGCAGGGAGATGTGAATACAGGCACAAGGCTGGTGCATAAGGGGTCACATGGATACATCCATTCCTTCCTTAACTAAAGGCACACAGCACTCTTGAAGTCAGTGGCAGTACTTGTGTGGACCTGGATGAGAGCAGCCGTGGGTACTGCTCTCCCAGACAGTGTAATGCACTTTCAGTTTTGGTAACCATTTTATGACTTGTATTTCCTTTCTTTCTTTTTTTTTTTTTTTCCCTAATGTTGAGCTAACTGCTAGAATGTGCTGTCTTTGCAATCTTTAGTCTCCCAGTAATTCCAGATATCCTTTGAAAGGAGGCAGAAGGATAATACACTGTAGAATCCCGAATCAAATTAATGTGCATCTCTAGATTATGATTAGTTACAAGATGACACGTTGGCATGGTAACACTTGAAGCTTAACTACAAGTTCCTAAAATAAAGCAATGACATATGTGTAGGTTTCTATCCATTTGCATACTATCCACCTGAAAACATAAATCATTTCCACAACACTCAGGCAATACCCTACTTCTTCCTTTTGAATTAATGTTGAACTAAAACATCATGCCTCTTCCCTAGTATTTATGCATAATCTCACACCATAAATTATAAACATTGATAATGAACCTGTCTATTCTGTAACACCTTAGGCTTTCTGCCTTTTGGTTTCATTTAAAAATGATTAGCATAAGGAATGTAGAACATAGTTCATTCTTTGTGGTTTATACCACACTGATCTCCTTTAAATTCTACCACCTCCTAATATGAACGCTGTCTCACTGATATTGGAAAAGTCTGTTTATTAATTAAATTGATAGACCAGTGGGTGCATTTCATGTGGCTGAGGATTGGGAATTAAAATCCCAACGTTACCTCAAATCATTGTAAGAAAGCAGAAAAGTTTTTAATGTGAGATTACTAGCTGAGGCAGAGAGCCTAGCTATTATTTTCTAGTTGCCTTATGGTGAAAAGCGTTGTCTAGTTGTTACAGAGCCTGTTTGGCGTTCTTCCACTAAGCAGAAGTTAAGTTGTTTAATGTGCTATCTATGGTAAACATGCAGGGGATGCTTTATGTGTATCCTTATTTTGTGTTAAACTTCCTCAGAATGCAAAATTGGGCACTTTGTTCTGATTGCTTTATATGCACAATATTGCTTTCACCAAATTCCATATAGTCAAAATTAAGATGCTGCTAAGTTCTGCGTAAGTAAATACAATCTTCTTCTATCAGCCTCAATAGACAAAATGAGCAGTGTTACATGAAATATATAATTTTTTTGACAGTTCACTTATTTATACATACTATACTGTATAGAGCATCGCAGGATATTGAAAATACAGCTTACAGTATTTCAACTGCTCCTTACACAACCTTTAAATCCCTAATTCTGTTCTTCTTTTTCCACACCACTGTGGATGGCAGTTGCTGGAAGTACAATGATTGACTCCAGCATGATAATCATGTTACATTTGGAATAATACAATTGCCAGGAAATATTTCATACACACAGCAGAGTTCCCAGGATAAACCTCCTTCTAAGGTATGGCTGATGTTTGTCCTTGCGGCCCCTTAAGAAGTGGAAACCCTGATCTGTGTTTCATAAATCTACCTATATTTCTCACTTGCAGATGAAGGATTTTAGTATTTGAATTTACTGTGGTTGTGGGGTGGAGGGAGGGAGGGACATGTGCATGCTGGGTTTTGCTGCTAATCCTTCGGAAATCCTTTAGTGCCTTAAGGAGGCAGAGGGGGAACAGACCTTAGGATTACAGAAACTTGTTCAAACCTCTTTCCTGCTCTAGCAGAATTCCTTTAAAATATATTGTGCCTTTGGCTCCAAACATATTTGCATTAGAAATCAGTAGCCATGGGATTATGGACAGGAATTTTTGTCCCTGCACAAATGTTAGGAAAGAGAGTGTACTGTTTCTTACATAGGATGTGAATTAAAAATATAGCTAACTTAAGTTCTACCAGTTGTAACTTGCAGGGAAAGCCAAACAAACAGAAACAAAACAAACAAACAAAAAGAGGGAAAGTTTGTACTGAATGAAATGCTTGTACCACTGAAGTGACTGGCAAATTTCCACTGGCTTCCCTTTGACCAAGATTTCATGCTTGCTTCTACTTAGCTTAAGAAATGCTCACATACGATAGATACTTAGGCATCATGCTCTCTGTAACGTTGCCTATGCACATAGGAGAGGAAATGAGAGATTAGTAGTTGTGGAGATTTGCTTTGATTTGAAGTTGTTGGGATCTGTGCTATAAATCTCTGTTCACTATTGTTTTGCTGTGTAATATAGACCCTTGCTAAGGGAATATGAATATGCAAATGTGAATTCCAATGTGAGAGGTTACTGTGCAGTGTGCACCAACTGATGCTGAACAACTGCATTTTTCTACTTTCTGAACCGTCGTCTTTTTTAAAAAGAGGGGAAAATGTAGTTAACAGATGAAAACCACTCCTGTGCAAAAAAAGCCTGTGTGAGGCATCTCATGTACTTGTAGATGGTCCTAAGCAGATCTTAGGTAAAGTTGAATATGCTTTCAGCTCAGGAATGATTTTTTTTTTCTTTTAGGAATTAAGAGCAATTTGTCGGTACAGAACTACAAAGAAAAAAAAAAAAAAAGAAAAAAAAATGAAGGCCTGAACATGAGAGTGGTGGTGGTCTTCTATTTTGCTCCCTGTGATGACAAGCAAGTTTTAAAGAATATGTAAATAGCTAAAAGAGAATCATTTCATGGCTTGCAGTATGTAAGACAAGACCCAGCATGGAACAGATTTTTTTGGCTTGTTTATAAATTACACTTCTGTCTTTTGTTTGGAACTTGGAAAAAGAAAACATGCAAATTAAATAAGGAGTGAAGACTTACTGCACAAATTTGTTTGCCTGGAACAAAGATATTTCCCCACATCCTGAAGTATTAATGAGTAATCTGGGATGAATAATACATGGAGATCTTGCCTTTTGAGCTTATGTGCTTGTGCAACTATTTAACTATTTTGCACAGCCAACAGTGGGATGGTAACCAGAGGTCATGAAGAGCAGTTGTTAGGGCCACAAACTGGGATCCACTTGAAGAGGTGCCAAAAAATGCACAAAAATGCTGGGGTTTATGGTGTGATACTTATTAAGCAGATGTACCAGTAAGGCTGGGGAGGGGTGTTTGTAAATAAATTCAAAAAGTTTAAACTCCGACTCATGACCACCCTGTAACCAGGTGTCAAACTGGTCTCGGCTAAGAGAGATGCTTCAATAGTATGAGAGGCCACTCTTGTTTTAATCTGTTCTATTAAAATGTTCTGGATAACTTTTCAGCAAAGATTTCCACTCGAAGACATTTGTCATGGATATCAACTGTACATATGTATTGATTTTCAGTGTAACTAGGGAGGATACAAAATTGTACCGAAGTCACAAAGTCTACTTGATGATTATCACAGATTTGTAACTCTCACTTAAATTATGTAAGATATGTTGACATTTTATCTTGTTAACAAGATGTATTTTTCTATGTTAGTTAAATGTATAATTTGTATAATTTTGTATATTAAATGTATGCATATTTTAAATTAAAAACTTTATAATTTTAATTATTTTAACACTAAAAATGATGACAGAGCTTCTGAAATATAGTTGTAAATACAACTGTATCCATGTATAGCAACCCAGGATGTCTCCACTTTGAGGCAGGGGCCACCTGGTCTTCTAACAGGGTAAGGAAACTGTTACACCTGAGCTCTTGCACCTCTTGGTGGAGATGCTGATTTAGCAGAACTAATATGAATTAGCAGAATACTATGGGCTGGATCACTGCTCAGGAAGTGGGAAACCTAAGCCTTCCACAGCCTGTAGGGTTACTTGTGAAGCAAGCATGTCTCTAGGTTTTCTGCTATCTCCCATCTAGTCTATTTGGAATAAATGTCCAAATAAAGGGTGCACTTTCAATCAAGTTCTGTCCTCTTTTCTTCAAGCTATGTCAAGACAGAATGAGATGCAGTGTCTGCAAGAGAATATACCAAAGCAATATTTCTCCAAAGTTGCATATATGTTTTTAGGTTGCCCTGGGTTCGGCTAGGACAGGGTTAACTTGCAGGGTGACAGGGTATTAAGTTGTAACTAGCTTCAGTAGCACCTAAAACTGCAATTTTATCTCTTGGTGAACCAAAGAACAGTATGCAGCTGTTGAGTTACAACACAGTTTTAAAGAAACTTTAAAGAAACTTATTTATAAGTTGGAAGTCTAATGCTGCTTTCTAAAGCATTGGTTTGACATGAGTCTTGTGGTCTTCTTATGTATCAGCATTAAGATGAATGTCCTAGCTTAATACTGAAAAAAGAATGTTATTCTTTGTTATTTCAAAAACCTGAGCAGCTCTAGAAACCTGAATGCTATCTAACTAGATCCCAAGTATAAACAGAATCCATCTTTCTTAGCTTTATGGAGGTTAAATAAAGTATGCTCTTCATTAAGCAGACACATGCACTATACACAGCATACAGAAGTTTTTTTCTGGAGGTTCGAATTAATCTCTTGATTGGGAAGAAATATCTCATAAAATGAAATTTTTTTCCAACACTTATGAAGATAGGCAGGTCACACATCACACTCCATGTGCCACCTGCCTATTGCACTAACTGTCAGGATTTGGTGTCCTGTGGAGGAACAAATTGACTTTTTTTTTCCAACATGATCAATAAATCTCAATGTTACCATCAGCAACAAAAAAAAAATCAATATTTGCCCACACACAAGAGAAGAATTTAAGGAAGCAACAAAACAGTGTCCTACAAGCTCTACTTTCTTTTTCACACACCAGTGAAACCTCCATATAATATTAATGTGTTAATGTGGTAGCATAGTTTAAGGGACCTGTGGAATCCTGGGCAATATATGCTCAGAAAGGTCAATCACGGTACTACAACTACCAAAATCAGTGTGTTGGTAACCAGCTTTTGGCTTTTTTGGCTGATTTTCTAACTCCTCTCATGCAAACAACATGCATAGTGTTGAATGCACACACAGGGCATTCAAGACAGCAGGTACCACTGCATTATAACAAATGCAGAAAAGAAAGATGTTTTCCTTTGATGTGTTTTGTCAATGCTCAGGTACATTTCATCACTGCTTTTTCACAGGATTTTGGTCCATGGGTAGTTGTTAATGAGAAAGATGGTTATCTGGACCTGCTTCTGATGAAGTCCTAGGGACCTCTGTCTTTAACTCCCATTTTTCCTGATTAATTTATAACTTCTGATTTTTCAGGTGTTGAGACCACCAGGCATGCTGGTGGGCCATAGACAACAGTGCTGTGTGGCTGGGCTTCTGTTCAAATGGCACAACCATGTTGGACATGAGCAGTAAACAGGTCTTGTGATTGATCCAGTGCTTCAAATTTGCTTAGTCATTTAATCAATCTCACACCAGCTTGTTCCAATGCATTATTTCAGAGCAATAGAAATGTCCCTTATGTAACTGCTGCTGTATTCAAAGCCCATCAGGACTGTCTGAGATTGGCTGCATGTGCGGGAGAGGAGTGTCCAAGGTCTTGTGGTTTCAGTGGATGATCTCCTCAGGCATCATCAGACGGGTAGGGGGGTACAGCTGGACTTCCTGGGACGGGCTGTGCAGAGAGTGGAGGGTAACACATTCTCCACCGCTCCTGCTTTTAAAAAGCCCTCCTCGATTTGGGGAACGGGCACCCCTCACAGCGAAA
>VZZY01002821.1:128223-235281 GCA_013400335.1 Eurystomus gularis
AGCGGGCAGGGGCAGCGCAGCCCCCCAGGAGGGCCGGGGCAGCGGGGAGATGGGACGTGGGGAGGGGGGGAGCGTGGAAAATCAAAGGGCGTCATGATGCCAGCGCCAGCGCTATCGGTACATCAGGCATGGTGGGGAGCAGAAGTCAAAGAGTTAATCATAACCATCCTCTGCCTATCCGTGCCTGTCTCCCGCTAGATGCTTTTATGCCTGAGCAGGACTACAATAGAGCATGCTTTCCGTGCCAGAAAGAAAGGATCTGGGTCCTTTGATATAGAACGTTGTTTCCCATAGTGACACCGGATGGACAGGGGCTAGGGATAAAGAACAGGCAGAGCTGGAGGAGAATGGGGTTTCGGGGGAAATCTCCCCCGGAGTTTGGTCCTGCAGAGATTTTCCTCAGCGCCAGTGTCGATCTCCAGGCTGGTGCCTGCTTTCCTCTTGGGGAGGCTGGATCAGTGGGTGTTGGGGTCACTGCTGCTGTGGCACCTGGGACAGAGATGAGCAGGGAAGCAGGGTGAGCTCAGAGAGGCTTGGGTTTGTGGAGCTTTCCCAGCAAAGCTGGCACCATCGAGGTGTGGGGCAAGTTTCAGTAGCTGAAGAGAGGGCTGACTGGTGGGTGTGGCAGCTTCCTGAGAAAAACCGATGGTTAAAGGCATTATTTGAGCCAGTGTTGCAAGGCGTGTAAGCACCTCAAGTTTTTCTCGATATTAAAAACACATCCTTTAGTCAAAATATTTGGTCAGGAGGGGAACAACCTCCTTCTAAAAGCAGAGTTTTGTGATACCGAAGTGCTGCATTTATACAGTTTTCCACTATCAACAGGCAGCAGTGCCTGGTGGCCAAGGCTGAGCCTGGGTGGCTCTTTGGATGATGGCTCCTCTCCCCTCCATCCTCAGTGTGACTTGCAGTTACTCAGGGTACCTGTGGCCTGGGAGGGGCCCTGGCTGCCCTCTGGGTGAGTGTCAGGTGCTTTGTGCATGGCTTGACCATCATTTGCTACTGAAGTGTACAGGTTGCCACCCATAGCTGGTTGTTTGCTCTCCAGTTTAGAGTAAAAGAAGAAACTGGAAGACTTGCAAGTGTTTGCCTTGGAATCAACAGTTCATTTTAATTTCTTCACTTTTCACAAATTTCCTTCTCTGTGCTGGTGAGAGGATTACTGGGAAAAAGAAAGTCCAAACCTCAGCCTGCTCTCTTTGAAATGGGATGTGTTGAATCTTCTATAAATGAATATTCATTAACACTACTGAGTTCTGTGACCAAATCAAAGGCATAAATTAACGTTAGTGAAGTTGGCAGGCATCAGACTTGGACTGCCTTTTTTTATTTTGATGTTTTACACTTCTGGCCCTTCTTCTCCTCCAGCAAAAGCAAATCAGACACTCTGTGTTATACCTTGTACGTACCCGCCCATCCCACAAGAACCCACTGGATTTGTCTGCGTGTATCTTCTGAAAGCCCTGTTCCAGTATGGTAAATTAGATACTTCATCCTGCCACTAAGGAAATACGTTGGAGCTTCAAGGCTTCTGGGCTCTGAGGAAATGTGATAGCTCTGTAAAGTTATGCAACAACAACAGGGATGGTGAAATCATATAAAAATGTCATTTGTTACTGTGTTTAACATTCTCCCCACACCACACTCCTGCTGCTTTGAGCTACGCCAGCTTCTGGATTCATTGGAATAGTGAGAAACTCATTTTTGACTGTCCTGTGTGCTGACATTGCAGTGGATTTTCAGGTACCAAGCCTGTGTTCCTTGCATGGGGCCAGGAGCCATCCTGAGTGCACAAGGAGAACAGCACCCAGCATCATGCCACAGCATCCAGCCACAGGCACTACATGCAGTCAGTACCTGCGCCAAAACTTCCCTCTGGGGTCAGGTCTCCAGACTATTACTAGTGCCTGACTGATACACCCTTCACCCCTTTCACCTGAAGCAGCTTTATTCATGCCTACTCTTCTTCCCCTTTTCTTGGAAGTATCTAAGACAGTAGAGACATTGTGGTGCAGACAAGCTGCCTTTGGCACTGAGCATCTCCCTGCTCTCATTTACCAAATCTGCACCTGCTTTTTTTCATTTTGTTTCATATGCCTTTTTTTTCTTTTTTATTTCAGCCCCTGAAAGTTCATGCTTCTCGCAATTTATCCTGTTTGTGACTCTCCTGCTGCCCTTTATGCATCCCACGCTTCCTGCACCCAGGCTTGCTGTTGTTAGCTGAGCACCAGCACTGCTCCAGTGTAAGGTGCCATTCAGTTGTGAGTCAGACTGGGGAAACTGGGCACCTCTCACTGTAACTAACTACTGTGGGAAGGACCTCTGTATTTGAAGCTCAGACCAGTCTCTAGGTGATGTAAAATGGAGATGCACTGAACCAGAAAGTGTAAGCACTTTGGTCACGTCCTCTGCACTATTTAAGTCCTTGGAGGGGGGGGTCTCATCGTCGTGGCTCAGGAGTATTAGCTGGGAATGGAACAGGTTGTGCATAATGTTAGGGTGGCCAAGAACACATCTACAGGAGCCAATTTCTCAGGCTGTGTAGTACAGTCAGCCATCACATCCGTTGCTGAGGTGTTTTTCTGCATGAGGTAGCAATCTTTTGTGCTTCGGTTGTGCAAGCATGCTGTTATGCAGACCAGATTTTCTAGGATACCCCCCCCGCCCATTGCTGTTAACTTCGCTATTATACTACTCTTGTGCAGCGTATTACAGGGAATCGATGGGGATGATGACACTGAAAGATCTGTTACGAATTATTTTGGCTTGTGTGTTTTGGTAGTGCTCGACAGTTTTCAAGCAAGGCCTCAGCCTGGATGAGCTCAAAATTACGGTATATACAGAGCACAATTTTAAAAAAGCATGTGGTGTGTAAAATGTCTGTTAGAGGACTTGTTTGTTCCAGTAGTGATTGCAGCCATTAAAACATAATCAGTGTGAGTTCAGTGAAGAGGAGGTGTGAAGACAACTCTACTGAGCAAAGGCAGATGACTGCGAAAAGTCATTAAAGCAAATGCAGGGAGGGACTTGGGAGAGGCAAGTGGTGCTCGAATTTCTTAGAAAAGGGAATAATATTCCTGGGAATTGTCCAAGGGTTGGCATATGAATGGGGGAAGGAGCTGCTGGTCCTGAGCTGGCAGACAGTAAGGCATGGGGAGACAGCTCAAAAATGTGGTGTTGCAGAGGAAGGATCTCGCTTTTGAGCTTAGCAAGAAAGAAGAGCTGGCACAAGAGGAGAAAAAGAAGCAGATGCAGAAAAATTAAGAGAGACTGGAGAAATTCAGAGGAGTGGGCATGGAATAATTTTAGTTGTAGCCTTTTGAACTGATTGATGTGAAGAGAGCTGAGAAATAAGTAGGCTTCAGTTGAAGACAGCAAAATACTTTGAGATAGAAAAAAATGCATCTGTCTGGGCTTCTCCTGTGTGAGACACTGGTCTCAAGATAACTGTCAAGAGTCAAGACAGAAACTTTCTCTTTGGCCTGAGCAGAGTGCTGGAGTAGTGTGAGGTGTTCTGGTGTGAGATGACAGCAGTGTGAGAGCTGCCAGCTGCCAGCTAATTCACTTTGGACACAAGGGGGGACATGTCCTACAGATGCAAGGCATGGTGAGTACACAGAAGGGGGAACTGATGTCCTTTTCTAGGTTTGACTCTATTACATATCTCCCCTGGCTGTGCTTTTTTACCCACCCACCTTTGCTTAACAATATGAAGCCACATACAGATTAGTGTGTGATATGTCAGAAGTGTTTGAAAAGCTTCTGAGTGCTGGGCATGGGAACAATGACTCACATTATTATTCTGCTATTGGCACAAGATTTGGACTGATTTAGACAGCACTTTTTGTCCTGTTTTAAAACACCAAGGCCTGGGACTTCTGGATCCCCTCTTATGCTTGAATATTTCCTTAATACTCAGCGTTATATTTTTTAATCTGTAGCTGTTAAATAGACTTGGCCCTTCTCTGTTTACTTGTCTGCCAGTGAACATTAGGGAATTCACATACATTCACTGGACTTGCATATGGCAGCTTTGGAGATGCTTTACCTGCTTCAGTCGCAGCTGCTGGGCTTCCCACCACCATTTCTATGATTCTGTGATAAGTCTTTTCCTTCATTTTCTCTACGGGAGAAAAAGTGGCCATAGTGTTTAAGCCACTTCCAGCTGATGTCTTAAATTACATTCAGAGTAGGTCCTTCTGGGGACATTTGTAGGGAGATTGAAACTTTTGGCAGAGGGACAGAAAGAAGGGTTTGGGGCAGTGATTCCTTTAACTGCCACAGCAAGTCTGTCAGTTGGTGCCCACATTTGAGTTTTCAACATCATAGCTGATGCCACTATGGGGAGCTGAGCTGTGTTTTGCTGGAAGCCAGGCAGGTTTGGAAAGGGGACAGTGGCTGTCTAGGAAGATAACTGATGTGGTGAGGAGGTTGTTCTGCAAGTCTCAATCTTACTTCTTACAAGTGCTGAGAGTGACCAGTGCCAATGAACCACTTTCCTGACAAGAGGTCAGGGTCTGTTTTCTGCTTTGCTGCCATTTCTTTCATAAGCAAGTTTATACATGTGGTAAAAGGGAGAATCTTCATTTTCCTTTGTGAGATCCAGGATAGCCCACTGGCTTGTGAAGCACTTGGGCACTGTGAGAGTTAGTTGGGACAGATGTCTTGCTGCTTTTATAGGTGTGAGAAAGATGGAACAGAGATGAGCAGCAAAATAATTTGCAGGTTTCTGATCTTGCTACATGTGAAGATCATGATATTGTCCTTTGGGACAGAGATACTTTGAGATTACTTTTGCTTGTCACTTGATGCACTTGTCACAAGACAAAGTTTTGACGTTGTGCATGTTCTGATGAAGTTTAAGGCCTCAGCTCTTGCTTAGGTGAATAATAAATGCCACCAAATAATAAATGTCTCCACTGATTTCAGTAAAATCTACACTCTGTGTGAAATCTTCATAAGTAAAGATGGTCACCCTTGCCCACCTTGCACATGGTTGGCTAAAGGAGCATGCAGTGCTCACAGCAAAGAGACTATGGAAGGGGTTTTCATGGGCCAGTGCTGATACCATGGAAGGTGAGAAGCAAGCCTTGCAACTTGCTATGACTTGCAGGGGAAGTATATGGGTCAGGAAACATGACAGAAAAAAGTATATAAGTGCAAACAATACACACTTGGTATCCACCACATTTTGTCGATCATGAATTACTATTGCTAACAACATATTAAAGGGCTTTTTCTACTGTTCTGCTTCCCTTACATCCATTTCCAGTGTCCTGAAAAGGGGTTCCTTATGGTCTTAGTTGGATTTCGACCATGAGTGGTGCCAAGGCTGATGTGTCCCAGTAACCTGATGCAGGTTTCTGACTAGAACTTACATAAAACTCATCTTCAGTTCAGTGGCACTCAGTGTCCAGCTGTGCTGTAAATTGCTATTATTATTTCCTAAGTTTAACCTTTCCTATGAATGGCTTGCTGAGATTTTGAGATCAGCTCTAATTGATATAACCTGTGTGTAACCCAAGAGATGGCTATAACAATACACAATGCAATAGGTGCAACTCTCCAGCCCATACTTAGGTGAAACCCCTGCTGATGCCAATGAATATGGTCATCAGTAAGGTGTTTCTTGTGCTTCCCTTCTAGAAGCAAAGCAAATATGACATTTACAGGGAAGAAATCCCCACAGAGTGAGTAGCTGTAGGAGTAGCCCTTTTAGACTGTGTGATTAAAGAGTGAAATTGCTAGCTGAATATCAAGTCAGGTCTCCAAAGGGGAAACAAAAGAACATCAGATCTTTTAAATGAATAAAGATGAATGAATATATTGGCTACAGACCAAGATGCAGCATTACTACAATCAACATAATCCTTTCTAAATGAATTGCCATATACTGGAGCACGTTTGTTACGAAAAGGACCTTAAAAGCAGGATTCTCTATTAGTGGCCTATTGGAAATGATGCCTCAAGGATAGTGTTTTACAATCAATTTCCTGAGCTGTTCAGGGATCACCCTAGCTAAAAATTACTTCCTATGGAGAGTAACCTAGACGTGAAATTCAAAAGGAAGGATAGTACTGATTAAAAGCAGATCTTCTATAAGCAGGCAGTACTTCATGAAATCCCATTTACAGCTCTTTGATCCTTATGAAAGGATTTTAAGCAAGCATTCCTCTTGGGAAGGATGTCTTCTTTTGCTATTAAGTTTAAAAATGTTCCTTATTTGTAAGTACTTTGCTAAAAGCAAGGTAATTTAACTGTATTGCATCACAACTGGGTCTGAATCTGACCAGCTCCGACAAAAAATAGGCACACAAACACACACAAAATCTCTTATATGTTATGGGAAATAACTCTGCAAGAAGGAAAGCACAGAAGCACAGAGGAGCTCTGAGTGTCTCCCTCCATTGTTTGCCAGCGGGACTTTTGCCTTTGAGAAACTGCTCCCTCGAAAAAAGTCTTCTTGTGGAGATTTGGATAATCAAGGAGAACACAAACATCAGCCTATGTCTTTTGAACCTTTTTTCTAACTTTCAGTGGCCTTTTTAAAGCCTTATCAACAGAGGGTTCTCTCACATGCTAAAGAAGTAAAGATGTGTCTTGGCTGCAAGTAGGATATCACAGCCTAATGCCTTCTTATGTCTATTGCCTTTAACCTGATATCTTTTAAACCGTGTACATTTCAAGGCAGAGAACTGGAAATACAGGTGGATTTGGAATTTAAACTTTTCAAATGGCTATTTTGCATAAAATCCTTAGTCATCTTCAGGGCCATTGCCTAATCTGGATTTTAGAGAATATAGCCATTGTTGCTCTAGAGATGTAAGGACAATGGTATATTCTAGTAAGTCCTTAGAATTACGCAAAGGATGAAATCACTGCTGAGTGTTTTCTCCTCCTCTAGGCCTGGAAAATCTGGGGCTAAGAGTGTTGCAAAGACTTTTTCAGTTGGCAATGGCTGCAGTGCAGCAATCGAAGAAGTCCAAATGCAGGAGTGAAGCAGCACTTAGACCCATATGCTGAGTGTGTTATATGAAGTTAATTGTAGTTAAATTGTAAAGCAAACTGTAAATAGTTAAAAAGACATGATTTGGTTGATTCAGAGATGAAGATGCAGTAGGTAGACATTCCATTTGTGGAAGAAAAGCAAGAATATAATAGCATATATCAGAATTGCAGTCTGGACAGATGCTGTTGATGAAAACACAGCTCTTGAAATCTCTTTGTATGGTTCAAATACATAATGGCAGATTCATTCATTCTTTTTTTTTGTTTGTTTGTTTGTTTTCCAAACTCCATCTTGTACGATAGAAGTGTAGTTTTCTCCGAAGGATGCCTGCAGGTGCATGGGTATCGATACTGAAGAGAAGTGTGTGGTTTGCTATAACTTGTGCTGTATTGTCTATTAACACGCTGCATGAATTTGAGATATTTATTTAGTAAATAAGATGACAGTTTCTGTTACTATGTTTTTCAGTAGTTCCAGAAGCAGATCCAGAACTGCATGTGTAAAAAATGTATCTGATTTTTTTGTGTAGTATTTTTAAATATGTCTAGCTCTGAATGAAAAAAAGGCTAATTTTAAATTTCTTTGCAATTGTTCCTGCTCTAACATTTGAATCTAACATTTGGATTGTATTTACAAATAGCCCAGAGTTGAGTGATTTACTGACCAAAGAAATTTGACTTGTAATTGTGCAGAGCCCATTGCAGAATCAGGGACTGCAGCAGGAGTCAGGCTCATCATCTGTCGAGTTGATGCAGACGCTGCTGGTCTCTGCTAGCCTTGTACTATTGGGAGCGTAGGAAAATATGGACATGCTTCACAAGAGTCAAGCCAAGCTGATTTTAAAAACTCAGCAAAACAGGCAATTTCTGCAAATTGTGCTGGTCACCAGCCTACAGATGTTTCACGTTGCTCTTACAGTGATGCAAACAATAGTTGTAAGGAAGGGAAAGCCACTGCCTTGTGCCTGAGCAGCCAGCCCCTCCTCCTGCAGCAAGCGGTGCTGAGTTTGTGGCATCTCCTTCTGCTGCCATGAAAATTGCTGTCATGTCGCAGACTAAGATCTGTGGCTTTGCTGCCAGATTAAGCAGGAGAAGCTAGACGGCAATTAGTAAAAATTCTCCAGGAAAGCAGTGTGCAAGTTTTGAAGGTGAAGAGCTGTGAATAAAAGGAATGGCCGTATCATAGCAGCAGCGAGCTGAGCCAGGCGGTGCCGGAGTGCTTGTAAAATGGAGCTGCAGGGAGACAGAAGATAAGCATCGCTGCTTTGCTGATGCTGTGTCACAGCCCAGCACGAAACCCGGAAGCTGTGTTGCATCGATGCAGTCACATCATTGCAGCAGCGATGGGTGGAGGAGAAACACCTCGGCTCCCACACCCCGCAGTGAATGCTGAGAAGTGGCGTGGGTTTGCAGTGGTGTCTCTGCAGCTCCCACGTCAGTGAGAGCAGTTTTTCCCCTTGAATCCTGGCACCTAATGCATAGCTCTGTTTATGCGTTCAATGTAGTACTCCCTCTCTGTTTTGCTGTGTTGCTGCTGTCCGTCCGAGGCAGGCTGGAGGGAGGAGAGGGTCCTGGCAGCTTCCCTTGCCTTGCACTGGGAAGAGCTAGGCTTGCAGCTTCTTGTGCCAGGCAATGGACTGAACACTTGGTATGGAGCCCTTAGGGCTCAGCAGGCAGGGCACCAGTGACTGAGACATCTGTTAGCTGAATAGAAAAGTGGGAGCCACCCTATAAAGGCTTACACTATTGTCACCCCCTGAGCTCAGTAATGAGTGCATTGTTATTTGCATTGTGAGAGCACCCAAAGGTCACCCCAGTGGCCAAGGGTACATCTGAGAGCTAGGCAAAGAAAGCGTCCTGCCTGGAGGGGCTTACAGCTGGAAGGGGGAAATACAGGCCAGTGCTTTGTGATTAATTCATAAGATTCAGGCCACTCCTCCTTCCACCCCCCTGCTTTCCCCAGGGTGCTACAGCATGTGGCTTCCTCCAGCCTGGAACATTGTCCAGGTAGAAGAGGACTTTGGTCCCTAGTTTTTCTGGAAATTTGACACTTGGTAAGAAAACCGCAAGCAGCCTGCCTGACATCAAGCTCCCGGTAAATAATAATTGACCCTTGACCATGCACAGCCGGACTTTGTGTCCCAGGAGGCTGAACTACTTCACAGACCCTGTGTGTGCCCAGATTTCTGTCCAGGATTTCACTGCCACAAGTACCGGTGACCCAGAACAGTGCAGGAGCACACTGCTGTTGGTGGCCATGGCAGCAGTGCAGGGTGGCAGGGTCCCTTTGCCTTCAGGTGAGGGCTCTGTGTGTCCCTGAAGGCCGTGCTTAGGCTGTGGTGGGGAATAAAAATACACATGCTGACCATGGGCTTGTATGAAAGTTTATTTCCTTGAAGAATACAGCAAATTGCTTGTCAGTGTTAACCCACACCTCCCTACTAGTCAGTTATGTTTATGTAGTTTTTCCAGTGTGTTCATGGAAATGCATCTATATGGGTAGGTCCACACAGGCATTACTGCTGCTTTGGCTAAGGACAGGCCACCCCTGGTCTGGAGGAGGGTGTAGGAGCTAGTGCCTGTTTGCTTGAGCACAGCAAGCTGCTGGGGTGTCCACGCAGCACTGAAACCTCACCTGGGTTGCTTGTGCCCATCAGCACCATCTGTGTAACGGTACACTGCTTTCCAGGTGCTCCTGGCTTGCAGCAATCTGTACTATGTCCTACAGACACGCTGGTAGCTCAAAGCTGACTAGGACAAGTTCCAACAAAACCCTTTTTTTCTTCTGAATTTTCTGATTTGCTGGAATGGAAATGCATGTCAGAGATGTTTCCACATCTATCAGCTCCTGATGAGTGCTGGGCAAGGTTCCATGGCACCCTCCCTGGTGGCTTGGCAGACTACCTGGGGAGCAGTGGGGAGCATCAAGGTTTGTGGGGTTTTATGGCAGCTTCACAGAGTCACAGAATCACTATGGTTGGAAAAGACCTTTAAGATCATCAAGGTCTTCTTTGTCTCCCATGGCTTCCTATTCTTGGCCAGGGGGCAACCCTAGCCACAGGCCAAGCTCAGGTGCAGAACTTGCTCCCTTTTGCAATAATTTTGAACAGCCTGTGTTTTCTTCTGAGCAAGAAGGTATCAAGGATTAAAACATTGAAAGTCTCCATAAAGTGCAGTTTTCTTTCTTCATCAGAATTTCTTAGACCCTCTGAAATTCTGAAGAAGGTGAAACACTGTTGCTAAACATTCAGTAATCCTTTATGAACGGTAAGGCTTAATTTAATGGATGACTAACATAACGGAGTGCTTTCTTGAAACTACATTTCTGTCCTTTTCAGTTTCAGATTACTAGAATATCTAGTTTTGCCACTCATATGTGTATATTTATCTATAAAAACATATAAAATCCTTATGTCTACAATAATTTTTCTGGGGTTGTAATTCTTCTTTATTTTAGTCTGCCTTGTTTTACCTGCCTGTTACATTTTTTTTCTATTTACTGTGCATCTTCTACTGTTTTAAAAGAAATAAAATGTAGAACATCTTGATGAGCTTGCAGATTTTTTGACTCATTAGCCATGACAGATGCAGCGCTCTGCTAACATTCCCTGCCTGTATCAATAAGCTCCTGCCTCTTGTAATTGGACAGTATTGATGTTTAGGAAGGCAATTGAATAGCTTAAAAAGAGCTCACAAGATGGTGGTCTCCGCAGGTCAGCAGGCAGTGTAATAAATCATCATGGTGAGGAGATGCAACTGCCAGCACATGGCAAAATAGCTTACAACCATTACAGCTGCTGGTTCACATGTCCTGCAACCACAAATGACGTTAGAAAGGCTGGGGAGAAAACGGGGAGCCTACTCTGGCAAATTAAAAACTGAGGACTTGCAGTTATCTCCAGCCTTTAACAAGAGGGTGTCAACATCTAAGGCAGATCTGAGGCATGTATTTCATTGTAGTTCTGTGCCATCGTTCTCTCCAAAGGTCATCTTGCTGCTGCGGCACACAGAGAAAAGCCTCAAACCTTCTGTGTCACGGACTGTATTTAAAATGTCTTTCCTGCCCTTCTTTCTCCCCTTAAAATGCCTGTCTCTTTTTGCCTTTTTAGAATGATATGGGGGGCTATAGAGGCTTTGAACCTGCAAAATGTTAAAATACTAGCTGAAAAGTAAATATGCTACGTATAACTGAGAAGTTACATTGAAGAAACGTTGTTGTAACATCCCTAGCTCTGACTTAGCACTTTTATATTTTAGTGGGTCTGTATTGTTGTCCTGGTTTTATAGATGAAGAAACATATCAACTTGCTTAATTGCTTTCTGAACTGGAAACTTGGGCTATACATGGTTTATATGCGTGAGTCATCCTGTAATTAAACCAGGAACTGAGTCTGGAGTGAGAAGTATAAAACATGGACAAAATGGAGATGCTGAGTTATTGTTTAGTGAGTCAAGGAAATAATTTACAATAGATGGCTTTTTTATGTATGAATGGGAAAAGAAGGTTCTGACTTCTTTAGAGGTTTTCAGCATTCAGAGTCACTTGACAGAAGCCTTTCCAAAAGCATTGTGTACTTCTCATGGTTTAACCCCAGCCAGCAACTAAGCACCACACGGCTGCTTGCTCACTCCCCCAGCGGAATGGGGGCAGAGGATCAGAAGGGTAAAAGTGAGAAAACTCAAAGGTTGAGATAACGACAGTTTAATCCTTGAAATAAAATAAAGTAATCATAATAGTAGATGGCAATGAAAAGGAAAATAGCAAAGAGAGAGAAATAAAATCCAAGAAAGACAAGTGCTGCACATGAAAACAGTTGCTCACCACCAACTGGCCGATGCCCAGCCAGTCCCCCAGCAGCAGCCCCACTGCTGACCTCGCTCCCCAGTTTTATTGCTGAGCATGATGTCATATGGTCTGGAATATCCCTTTGGTCAGTTGGGGTCAGCTGTCCCAGCTGTGTCCCCTCCCAAATTCTTGTGCACCCCTAACCTACTCCATGGTGGGGAGAAGCAGAAAAGGCCTTGAAGCTGTGTAAGCACTGCTCAGCAATAAGGAAAATATCCCTGAATTTTCAACACTGTTTTCCAGTATAAGTCCAAAACATAATCCAGTTCTAGGTGCTATGAATAAAATTATCTCAGCCAAAACCAGCACAGTACTGAAGTTACAGACTTGCCCTATTTCTGGCTAGGTGGTAGGATGCTGGTGTTTCCAGTATGACCTCTTCAATGAAGGAGTTCAAATATTGGTTCTCAGGAATATGCAGTGATAAAATTTGCTTTCTGTAAAATGTATTTTTTGAGAATGAAGTGTAAATATTTGAATAGATAAAAATGGGAACAGATGATTGTTGTGAGCAGTGGCCCAGCAGACTTAGTATTTGGACAATTCTTCATAGGAAAAAATGTTTGCTTTCTGCAACTTCAGAAAATAGAAGGAGGCAGTAGCTCTATCTGCTGTTCGTATGATATTTCAGGTAAACTGAACTTTGGAGGCTGCACTCCCATCCTCATTCATGGGGTGAGTGAGGTATGATGTGGGAAGCCTCAGTACAGAGTGCCCTCAACTAATCAGCAGCCTTTGTCCTGCAGGAATCACAAATTAGACAACAATGCATTCTTCATGTCCACTAGAAACTAGATTTTCTGCTGCTAGTCTGTAACACAGTACGGGAGGTGCAAGCTGCGGGCTGTGTCTCTTGGCCGCTTTGGTAAAGCAGCTGAGTTGACCCTGCTCAGCTGATGTTACTTTAAAGGAGCTTCCTTGGGCAGAAATTCCTGCATTACAGAGCTCAGCAGCCTCACCTGACCTTGTCCCTTCCTATTTCAAGCTTTGTTACTCTTTCAGGTGTGCTGAGAGTCCTGCATGAGCTCAGCTTGGCCATTCCAGTGTTGGGCAGTTTATTCTATAATTCTGTAACTGGGCAGTTTATTCATGATTCTATTATTCTAGAGGCTTCTCTTCCCTTTTTGGCCTTTGTATAGTAAAGAGGTGGTAAAAAAGGGAATGCAGCAGGATTTCAAGTGTTTCCATGTGCAATGAGTTCTGCTTTGAGGATAAAAGGCTGAGATGACCATGGGGCCTCATGCCCCAGAAATCAGAAATAAGCACTCAGTCAGATGACCATTTTCCTTTCCACTGTCTATGTACTCCCCTGAACCTGTGGCATAGACCTTTGGGTAGTGTAGGTGCTTTGATATTAATGTCTTTCTGTATAATATAAGCTTGCTTATCATCAGTATGTCATTATGTTTATTTCAATAAACCACATTTATTCCTTTTCTTTTTGTCCCCAGAGTGACCGACTACTCATTAAAGGTGGAAGAATTATCAATGATGACCACTCCTTCTATGCAGACATATACCTTGAAGATGGACTTATAAAGTTGGTTTTTTAAGTTTTGAATTTGTTTTGCATGCCTGTTAGTATAGACCGCTGTGATTTCTTGAGAGTGCTGACCTGAAATCTTGCAGTCAGCATCTTGACTACCTCTAGATATGAGGTCATAGTATAGGAGTGTTTAATTATGAATTCTTCCATTTTATCTTTATTAAGATTATATAAGTAGAAAATTTCTTTACTGTAAGTTGAAGGTATTTTCTTTTCCAACAGTTCGATCCTACTTTCTTCCAAAATAGTCAGGGCAAGTAGACTCTATCTACGTGAGAAGTAATGGTAAGGACGTGGTATTTTTTGAGTCTGTATGTGACAGAGAAGGCTCATTACTTTTTTTTTTCCCCACATCTAATCAGGGAGAATGCAGCTATTAAAGGATTGTACGGCACAAAAATATGCCCTGTGTTACACAGTGCTAATGAGGACCTACTCCTTTTCAGTTTCCATGTTGGTTAATGCTGAAGCACAGCACGTTCTGTTGGACAGCATTGTTATGCATTGCTCATATGTCCCTTTGCTTGCTTAGAAATGGTATATGATCTTGAATCTTCACACAGAAAGAATATCCTACTGATTTATCGGGGTATAAAATATAGGAACTGGGAAAGTATTCCTTAGGTCAAAATCATGACATACACGTTACTGGTAGCCTGGGAAACAGTAACAGAAATGTCTATTCGTGTAGCTCCTACCTTGACTTAGTGGAGATGGAGGTCTCTGGTTGTGCAAAGTTATGTAGTGTGTGCAAGGACTCTGATGTACACGAGGATAGAAGCCTTTTTCTTGACTGCTAAACATTTTCACTAGCGATCGAAAAGTCTGGTCCCCAGAGGGTGCAACTTAATGCACAGAAACATAATTATGGTTATCTAGTAAATAATTCATTACCTACTTGTTTTCAGAGCTCCTTTTCGTGAGAAGCTGACATCGTATTAAAAGTCCGATTCCCTGTATATCTGTGGCTACTTACATTATTCATGATTCAGGTTATAACAGAAAAAATTCTGAATACTGTTATCCATGGGCTGTGGGGTTTTCTTTTTAATACTTAACTCTGCCTTTCCAGTTGTAGTGCTACTTGCATTGCAGAAGTGGCAAAAGGAGCATATTAAGAGGAGAAGGCACAAAGTTTTGAACACATCTATCTTCTTTTTAGCAGGAACGATCAACCAAGTTGTGCTCTCTGATCGGTATTTTAGTTGAGTTGTTCTATGCTTTTGTTTGTTCAGATGTGCATTTCCTAGTAACACCTATAAGCATCAGAACTAAGTGCATGAGATACTGAGTCTGAAACTGCAGTGAATTTTTGACCTTGATTCCAGAAATGCAGTGGTACTTGGTAGGCAGGTTAGCAATGCCAGCCTTTCAGGTGCCCTCGTGAAGTGCATAGGCTCCCTCTGAAATCCATGCATGAGTCCATGACCCCAGAAAGTATTCTCAGTTGCTCAAGATAGCTAGGATTAATAATGAATAGGCAGGCAAGATCTTAATGTTTAAAATGCCTTTATCTTTGCCCAAGGAGGGAAGCTTACTGTTCAACACCCCAAGTCGTGACTGGTTTCCTGGATTTAGATGACCCGAGATTTTTCTTTGTAAGCTCTGCAAGAAGTCCTGCTCTGAAAAATCAGCTAATTTGTGAGGGCGGCCTGGTGTGAGATAGGCTTGGGTCCTAAGAGGGTTCAGATGATAAATTCTGCCATCTAGGAAAGTGCTGTATTTTCTAGGGTTGGTCTCTTTTAGTTTCTCCAGATGGAGCTGCCGTTGTGTCTAAGTATTAAACATCGTTGTTAAATGTTACTCAAGATCCTTTGGAGCAGGACCTTGAACCTCAGGCATCCATGTTTCAGTTGATGCGCTAACTCTCCAGCTGCAGATCCTGCTAATAATCTGGAATTCTTTCCACAGAGTGGAGGAGACACCAAACCACTCAGCCCAGAATAGGCAGTAGCATCCTGGTTTTGCTAGGATGTAAAAAAATCTGGGTTAATTTTCTTATTCTGTAGTGGAAACTGTTTGGAAAATACAGGGTTGGGTTTCTTTTGCAGACTAATGAAATGAATAGAGTCTTTTAATACTCATGTCCCTTCAGATTATCCTGCAGAGAGGAATATAGATATAACCTTGAATGTGTTTGAAGATTAGCTATAGTTTGGAGGGTGGTAGATGCTTTTTCCTACCTATGAATGCTCAAACTGGCTCCCTAGGTACAAGGGAGCAGTGGTGCATGTGGATTTTTCCTAGCTGAAACTTAAGCCCTGCACACTCAGATGGCAACTTGAGAGACAGTTTTCAGATATTTAGTAATTTAAATTGCCATTGGCACGTAAGTAATACATGAGACCTGGTCTCAGTGCTAAGCAGTAGGTCACAGAGTCTGGTGGCTGCTGTCCTCTGCTCTGTGCCTGCCAAGGGGAAGGGTTGGGTCCCTCCCGACTTGAGGTTACTAACAGGATGCAGGATGGGTGGCTGGGAATGGGGTCTTCAGAGCTGGGCAGGCATTGAGCCAAGTGAGAGGAATCCTTGGATGCCTAAGAGATCTGGGCTTGATAATGTCAGAAATAACTCCATGGAGTCCTGGGGGAGGTTTTCAGCTTTCTCAGTCAAGCTTATGGAGTGTTGATGCTTGATGCTTCCATTTGCTTTTATCAGCTCGTGTATGACAGAATTTACAGCTTGTTCAGCTGAAGACTGCAGATAGCATCAGCTTTCCAGGAGTCTGAGTTTTCTAGTTGCTGGTGCATCAGAAAACCAGCTCAATCATTTATACAGTGTCTAGAATACAGTTATCTGCACTATTGTATTTTTTCACCCACAAGTAACTGAACCCCATTCTTATGAACATACACTTAGCATTAACAAGTGAGCAATTCAGGAATCCTGTCACATTATCTCTTACGCTGTGTTTTAGTCAGTCAGAATAAAAATAACCTTGAATGCCAGTGTAGATCAGCCTTCTCCCAGCCTTAATCTTGGTGCCAGGGCAGGAGAGGAGACAGGCTCCTGACAGGTAGTAGCGCAGCATCATCCACAAAGGCCATTTGGTCCCATGTCACTTCAGCATGGATGACTTCAGTCATTGCCAAATAAGCTGTTACTCAACAGTACACTGAAAATAATGTTCCATGAGACACCAAAAACCTCACTACATATTTAGCACTCTTCACTTTGTTAGGGTGTGTGTCTTCTTGAGTAGAGAACTGGTAGGTACTGACTGTGGAAGGAAATAAAAATTAATTGCTTTTTCATTTTTGTGTAGGTTTTCTTTAATATTATTTTCAGAAGGTATGGTACTTCTTGGAGTGAAATTCCACCTTAGACATATTTGAAGAAGATTGGTCATAGTAAACTTCTTTTTCCCCAGTTCAATATTTTAGCCACACAAACACTGTACAAAGGATTCCACTAATGACAATTAGTGCAACACCGTCATCACACATGGGGCTACCTTACTTTATCAAAGTGTTCAATCAGCTCATGGCTTGGAGTGTCTTATGTTATGCCTTTGCAAGTTAGATTTTGACAGCAAAGGAGCTTCTTACAACTTGTTTGCACAATTGGATGTGGTGGGCTGCTGCTGGCTTTTGCATACTTAACAGATCCTGGTTTGTCATGGTATCATTAGCACTCCTCTGCTGTAGACAGGTTATGACATGCTCCCAGTGCTATACTTGTTGATTAATATTAGACGCCAGACATGGAGTTGTACGGCTTCAAGCTGTCATATTATCGGGTATTGCGAATAAGCTCTTTTGGATTTGTTCAGCACTGAGTGGCTGAGACCCCAGCTTGAGATGGTGGGGGGAGTTGACTAACTGAATGGCTGTGCTTCCCTCCAGCCAAAACCTGGAGCACGGGTGGGAGCCAAGCTGCTGGAGGTGACGTTTTTGCATAGCACATGAAATAAATTCTTGACCTCTTGAGGCCATTTATTAACTCTGGTGGTTTGGCCAAATTCCAATGTGAATAATTATCCCTGTTTTTTTCACTGGATTTAATTAATGGTTATATTCATTTTCTGTTCTAGCTTGTTGCGATTGGCTGTTAATCAAGTCGCTGTGTTTTGCTCCGTAGGTGGGAGTTGCATTTGAATATGAGAGAAACAGATTCAGCAGCTCAGATGTCTGGGGTATTTGTTTAGCTGTGGATAAATGTTATTTTATCCTAGACAAAAGGAAATTAAGACAAGGACTATGTGTCTGTAATACAAGATAAACCAAGTGAACTTAAAGTACCTCATCATTATCCCTAAGCCCAAATATATTATGGTGTAATGACTCAGAGACATGGCTTCCACACAGAGCATACCTTTTCCTGTTTAGCACCAAGAAAAGTAGACAATAAAAATGTGATGTGGCTTTAAAAGTTAAAGGTTAATTTACTCATAGTTATGTCCATGAACACTAAAAGTGTTGTGATTGTAAGTATCTGGAGTTTGCTTGATATCAGCATGGGGGATGTCTTAATATTTTTAATAGTGAAAGAAATTATCCTGTTTTGAAGAACTGAAGGGGAAAATATGACAACAGTTCATTAACATTTTTAATACACAGTTATGCAGAATGTTTCTTGAAGTTTTACCTTAGGTGGATGAAGAATATGTTACTGTTAGATTAGAGATGTTTCGGTCTCTTAAGTATGTATTTCTGTGTCTTACCATATTTAGATATCTTTTAAGGATAAATTTGCGTTTCTTGGTTACAAAGTAATTACAGCTCCTTTCTGATGTGCTTTGTGCTTCTGCCATTTATTTACAATTCTGGCTTCTGTCATATTTGATCTATGTTTTTCTATTTTCATTTGAGAAGTTAATATACAAAACTGGAGCCCCCAAGAGAGTAGTAACTCTAGATATTTGTAATTGTTTAAAGATAGGACACTTATGTCTCACCCTGAAGCACATAAACAAAATAATCAGTTTTTAATGCTGGTGCATTATGGCTTCTTTATTGGCCACTAGTGCAATGCAAAGCAACCTGAGCACATGGCCCATCTAGGCAGGCTCGCGGATGCTTTGTTCTGCCAGTGCTGTGCTGAGTGGCCAGACTTTCCCTTTGGGGTCCCAGTTCTTTCTGCGTGTCTCCTAGGTTCCTCTCTCCTATGTGCCTCAAGTAGCTTCTGTCCCCTGTGCTGCTTTGTTTAAGTAAAATAATACTGGCTTTCCTTGCTGTCTAGGCAAATAGGAGAGAATCTGATTGTTCCTGGAGGAGTCAAGACCATAGAGGCTAATGGGCGCATGGTTATTCCTGGGGGAATAGATGTCAACACTTACCTACAAAAGCCTTACCAAGGAATGACTGCTGTTGATGACTTCTATCAAGGCACAAAAGCAGCGTTAGCAGGGGGCACCACCATGATCAGTAAGTATGAGCAATACTAATTCTTCCTACCCCAGCCTGAAGCTCATGTACATAGGTGGGGACTCCATACTGATTTTCTGAGATCTTCTGCAATGAGTCTTCATATTCATGGGCATTGTTTTAGAGATTAATTCATCACTGTCATTCAGGGCTGGCCTAAAAATGAACCTGCCCTCAGAAAGAAGCAGAGGTATAGGGAATTGTCTCTTGGATTTCGCTCTGAAATACAGAACAAGCACTGAGGAATACTATACCTACTCTTGGGATTTCTGAAAAGCAGTGTATTTAGTGCTGTAAATATATAGAACAGAAAATCTATCAAAGATCTGTTGTTCCCACCTACTGACATTTCAAAGGATTTAGAAATAACAAGGTGCTTATTTATGACCTTGAGTTTGGCACTAGGAAAGTCCTTACCAGTGATGTTCTGGAGGAACATCTTTCTTCGTGGAAGGGAGAAGTGTTTCTAGTCTACCAGGTGACAGGACAAGATATAGTTCTTTCCTACTAGCAGTGGCTTGGCCCTTGATTAGTCTTTGTGAGGCAGTTGTTCATGTGACATAAATTGTCTTAGCTTCCTTGTGCAATCCCAGTGGGGTATTATTCCCACTGAATTGGAATGTGGCTCTTTTTGCTGAGTGGTATTTTCTGTTACGTGTGTTCAGCAGCACCTATTGGCTGAAAGGATCTCTAGCAATAAGCATAAAGTGCACTGCTCTTCAATACTTCTGTTAATAATTTTTTCAGTGTATGTCCTTCAGTTGAGGCTTCCTGTGCAGCACTAGGTTTGCAAATGCCACTGGTAAGCCCATCTTTCTTTGTGTCCATATTTACTTTTGACCCAGCCTGGCAAAGAGAAGTATAAATGCATAAGTAGTCATGTCTTTCTTTTATGTCAGTAAACACTGTAGCATCATCAGATGCAGAAAGCCTTGAGACAGTGGAGGTGGGTAGCTGCAGTGTGTTCTGCATACAGTTCTGCAGTGCATCTGCCATACAGTGTGGCTGAGCGTTTGTGCTCTACATCATCTCTGTTCACGACTTTGGCTGTGTTCCCAATTCCGGCTGCTGAGAAAGCATTTGACGTCTCCATTGATATATTGGTAAGGCAGAGTGGGCCAATTCAGTGACTACAAGGCACTGGTTAATAATAACGCTTACTATGAAATACATAGAAACGGACACATCAGACAATAGATACAGATGAGTCCAGGACTTGTATTCTTTTGCAAAACATTGAAGGGAAAAACAAGTTTTGCCTAAACTATGAGATGTTTGGATCTCCCGCTGTGTGTCTGTTGCTGCTGCACCAAGTAGATTTCCAGACTCGGCTTTAGTATAGACTGTCCACAACGTCTGCTATACCTGAGGCAGCAGGATCTGGCTAACATCCCAAAGTTACGGTCACAAACTGCCTCCAAGGCTGCTATTTTGACTGAGATGCTGGAAGGCTACTTACAGGCACTAAGGAAATCTGATCAGTGTGCAGTCTGGGTAACAGACGCTGAATCTCTTTTTCAGTTGACCACGTGTTTCCAGAACCTGGATCGAGTTTACTGACCTCCTTTGAGAAGTGGCATGAGGCAGCTGACACCAAATCCTGTTGTGATTACTCTCTCCATGTGGACATCACCAGCTGGTATGATGGGATTCGAGAAGAGCTGGAAATACTGGTGCAAGACAAAGGTTAGTGAGTGAAAATTAGTAGTATTTTTTTGTTTTATTGAAATAGCCTATGGAGATGAAATTTTGAAGTATTTAATGCATCATCCAGAACAGAAATGCACAGGCACTGGTTATCACGTCAAAGGTTCTGCACTACCTTGAACTTTTGTGTTCACTTGCTGCTGTATAAAATATACCTACAACTTTGTCCATTAGTGCTAGTCAGCAGCAAGGCTGATGGAGGGAGAAAGTTTACCCAAATATAAGCGTGGAAAATTAAGATGTGTCAGTTGTCAGATACATGTGTATCACTTTATGCTTGCGCGTACATGTGGAAATAGGCTCAGACGTTGCATACTTAGGTTTTATTTTAAGGTAATACTCAGACATCAGCATTGAGAGTAATCAGCCTAGTCGCCTTAGGTCCTCTATTTCATGAATGGAGAGAATGAGACATTTAAAGGTAGTGGTTCTGTTTTTAACTAGACTGGAATCTGTCCATTTACTTGCCTCAAATTAGGCCCAAATATGAAGGGCACATGTCTGAAAAACGGTCATCACAGATTATTGCTCATTTCTCAGCAATGGCTCAGGATAATTTACTTGTGAGACTAGATTTTTTAATAAAGCATGCCTATATTTTAAAAATAGTTTCAAGTTATTGGAAGAAAGCCATGCTAAGCTTAGGTACCTATTATTGAAGAAATGTCCTCATTTTCTCAAGTACTTGATCTCCAGTGGCTTTCCCTGAAGTTACTAGCAGATGCTTTGTTTTGGGACTTACAAAAACCAGGTCACTTATTTAGGAATCTATTTAAGATACTTATGGTCTTGATTCTGTTCAATTAACAAGTCTGTTGTCATGTGAGATGCTGTAGGTTACACTATCTGGACTCCAGCTACCACTCCAGAATAGCACAGATAAAACCTCTCATAAATCCTTTTCCATATGTGCCAACTCAGTGTGGCAGTTTCATGTATGGAGAGTAACTTGGTGGCATGAGATACATATGAGTCATCAGTTGTATCTAGCCTTCAGAAAACAGTATTTTTAATCTAGTTCCTTAAAATTCTGCCTAATAGCATGGATTTTTTTTGTTCAGAAACATATTTTTTTTATCAAATATTTTTCATTTTATACTTTCCTTGAAAATGCATGGATATTAATTAGGAAACATTTTCTGAAATGGTGTTTACTTACCATGGGCAAATCAGAATGATCCTTGGGTTGGGAAGTCTAAGCAATATGTGTATGCTGCATCCTTTGTAAGTGCTGTTGGAGGCACCCACAAAACAGGCAGCAGTAGCTACCCAAAATGCAGATTTATTCCAATGAAAAATTACCCAGAACTCCAGCAGACCAAAATAAATTACAAGTTTGGATGTCAGGTGAGAATATAATACTACACCACTGATTCCTAAGTTTTGTGAATATTCCTTTCTAAAAAGATGACCCAAAATGTGCTCGCACTCACTCACAAAAGGAAAAACCTCCCACTTAAGGGTAACCACAAAGGGATCACTCTCCCAAAAGAGGGTGAGGGCTCACTCAAGGATATGTGTATATCCAGAAAAAGTATTCTCTCACCAAAGAGGGGGTGAGGGCTCACTCAATCCCAGGAAGTTTCCTTGGGTAGTGTCCTGATCCAAGGGGAGAGTCCCTGACTGCACACCTGCCGCTCCAATGAGGACCAACTCAAAATGTCCCCCAGTGGCACTCTATTTATAGCCTATTCTAAACTAGTCTGAGCTGTGGTCCATTCTAATTAGCTGGGGGCAAGAGCACGACAAAGGCAAGGTAAGGGCCTGAAGTAATCAGATTTTAATGGCCTTGAGGCCCTGATCTTTGTTGGGGAAGGGCGGGTGCATCTGCTGCAGTAAGGTGCAGTGCTAGTGATGATTTAGGTTAATGAATGATGATGACATAGTGATGACTTAGATTTAAAAAATTCTCTTTATATAGAAATGTACTATCAGAGTAGAAAAAGAAAGCAAAATCCTATTTTTGAGTGGGCAGTTGTTCACTGGGATACTATGGAGGTGCAGTTGCGTAGGGAGTATTACTTGTATTGCAGCATGCTAGCAGGACATGTGCTGTATAACCAGATTTTAGGCAAGAAAACCCTTCAGTGCGCTAGACTGCATATAATTTAGAGAAACTGCAGCTGGTTTTACATCGGTCTTTATAATGTAGGTGATTTTTACAAGGTGATGATATCTGTCAACACTGATGGTGCCAAATCTGTGCTGTTTCCCTGCTATCAGCATTAACATGGATGTGCTGCTGTGCATGAGTTGGCTGCACTCTCAGACAAGTATACTGTGTCTTCTTTCAAAGGTTAGGTACTATTTTCTGGAGCTCCTGGATCACAGATGGCTCAGCACTCCTAAATCTGCCTGAGGGCTTGCATTAAAAGCTTGGTGCAGACAGTAAGGTTAATAGTTTTCTTCAGCTATCGAAATGTGAGTTTTCAATATAAATCTGACCCGCCTTTCAGGCTGCAGGGGAAGCAGGATTCTTTTCATTGGTTCCTGAGCTGAGATGTGCAAGTGGGGCCCTTGGTGGCCTCTTCGGTGGTGATAGCATTAGGAGGTCACCTTTGTTCTCATGAATGCTGCAGTATGTCTCAGGCAGTCAATGTGAATTACTGTTATGTGTTAGGAGACGCAAGGTAAGGGTGAGTATGAAAGCACAAGCACAACAGGAAATATTTCAGCATGGCAAGAGCTTTCAAATTCACGGATAATATCTGCTGATAATTGGAAACATCTGAGGCCCCTGGTGTAAATAGATTTGATGTCAATGGAGTGATACTGGCTTTCATCATCTGGGAATCCGGATTGAATTTGTTGTCAGCTGATTGTTTGGTGGGTGAGTTAACTGAGTAACAGGGCTCAGCTAATTGTGTTTCAGTACTGTGTGTGCCTAATAGAAGCTTGGCGTGAATAATAGGGGAGCTCACATAGCTGCTGTTGAGGTGCCTTGTCATGAGGTATAATTGAATAATTAATCTGTTTTAGGTCAATGTGGAGCTAACTTAAGGGGGCACAAGCTTTATAAGCACCTGGAGATTTTATAGACCCAAATGTTGATTATAAAGACTCAGGCTTGTAACACTTTGGCAGCTAATTTGGGACTGGGCTTCTCCAGTATATACAAAGGAACAACAGCCTGAAATGTGTTGACAGAGGCCTCTCTCACGGCTTTAATTACTGCACTTTGTCACTTTTCAAAAAAACCTGTAGTACTGTCTGAAATTTGGAGAGGGTCCTGTTGAGTGCTCCTGGTGGGAGAGCAAACTGGACATTAAGAAGAATGTAGTGTGTAACATGCCACGTATCCAATGAGTAGATTGAGACACCAGACCAAGGCATTAGGCAAAGAGTCTAATCATGGATACCTGTATATGTAAATTGGTGTTATTTTATCTTAGTGTCTTGTGAAGATAACTCTTCACAAGGCAGAATGGTTCAAACCATTTCTTCTGCTATAGCTGTAAAGGCAGCCTGTGAGGTGCGTTTCCATTTCATGTGTATCTGATGTGGTAGCCAAGGGCATGGATGTGCAGTTGGATGGGACAACTTTGCTTCTGCACTGTGGAAGCTGTCAGTAAGGGACAGGTGCAAGATCTCTGCTGAGATCCTGTCTATTCACATTATTCTCATTGACTTCAGGGAGAACATGAACCTGAGTGGGTGCAAAACTCAGACTTTTTACCGAGGTCAGAAAAGGGCCTGAGAAGATACAAAGAGAGTAAAAGGAAGAGAACTTGGGTCAATGTATGTCTTCCAACTGCAGTACCCAGAGAAAGCTGCCTTATCTCCTTTGTGATTAAATGAATTACCTTTGGCTAGATCCTAGTGGATAAGGGAGAGCAATAGGTATCTCAGCGCTTTGCTTATAGAGAAATGTATATGAGAGGATTCAGTCACATGCCATCACTGAAGCTGGTTGGCGTGGCTGGGACCAGCCCTGACATGTCTCTCATTGCTTCATGTGTGCATGGTCTTCCATGCAGAAAGGTGGCTCCCAGGTGCAGCTGACATCTGAGAGACTATGTGGCTTTGTGAAGAGAAGCAGAGCTTTGCTCAAGGCAGGCTGGGCAGATGTGGTCAGTCAGAGGGAAGATGGTTCTGCAGGCATGAGGCTGTAAGCGTTGGCTCCAGTGAAGGCGTAGGCAGCTTGAATGTTTTAAAGCAGGGACATAGCTAAGCACATTGAAACTGTGTAATGAGGAATAGGCTGAGGGTTTACAGTTAGTAAAGCTCATGTGTGTTTTCTGGGAACTCAAGAAACAGGAAGAAAGGATGGGCTTGAAGGCTGAAGGGGCTCAATGGTCCAGGCTGGATTTCTTGAGTGTGAAAGTCAGCAAGAAGGGGCTGGATTCCACTTCATATTTCTCCCTGAGCTGCCTGGACTTATCAGGAAGACATAATACCAGGGATAATTTAAAGGTTTTATCCTGCATGTATCCTGGGGTATTTTATTTAGTCTTGTAATTGTGAATAAACAAAGTCTCTGTGTGAGTGTGAGCAGCCATACCCTCTGCCTTCTAGTCTAATGAAGGAGTTATATCTTCATCAGAGAGCCTTATTCATTTGGTGTAGCCAACATGAAAAATGTGAACAGATCTCTTTCTTTTTCCTCTTGCCTCAGGAAGCACAGTTTTCATGACAGCTATTTTGAAATGCGGCATACGTGGCTTAGACAGCTTAGAATTTACTTTTCTTTTAAGCTTGAAAACTCTGAGATTAGTCCCTATACTAAACTGGGAATGTTGTCAGTAAGTTAAGCAGTAAGGCAAATCTATAAACTAATATAAATTCATATGTACAGAAAATATGAACAGAAGATGTTTGGAATTCCCATTCTATTGGAATACGAAGCTATGTAAATAATCAAATCTTTTAAATAAATAGTAAAACTTGTAGAGGTTTGAATACAGTTGGTTCTTGGCAACCGACACTCAACTCTAACATTTCTTAGTGGTTTCTAAAATTTGGAGCTGTCATCTTTCATGGTTTTGTATGACTGCCAACATAAATCCTTCCGTCTTTGGAAGGTGGAAGGAGAGGTATGGTGGGCCGCCCTTGTGTTCAGGCTTTCCTTCCACTCCTTCCTAGCATCTGCCATCAGCTAAGCTGGGTGCTTTGGGCAGTAGGGTCAAGAAAAAGCAAGTCTGTATGCAAGTTCAGATACACAGTTCCTACAGCTTCTCAGCACTTTGGGAAAACTGAACTAGAAGTTTATCTATTAAAAAGCACAGTTTCAGGTCAAGCAAAAATGTTTTCCTGATTGGCTAAAGAAAGATAAAAAGAAAACCAGTGATTCACAGAACCTTACACAAGTTTTTTTAAACTTTGCAAACTTTACATACTTGCTTTAGCCACCATCACTTGTCGGCTTGTCTGTGATTTGGCTGCAATCAATCTTGTTTGCGTTGGTGGCTGGGTTGGTGCTGGGCTGGACACAGGCAATCCACGGGGTCCAGCAAATTCCCCCGGAGAAAGGATTCAGGCTTCTAGTCTTAGCATCTGTAATGCAGCTGTGGAGCCATGCTTTATTTCTGGAAATCATCGGTGAAAAGCCTAGTCCAGACATATTCTATGATTTATTTTTCCTGAAGTTTTTGTTCAAATACAATTTAAGAATCCACTTACATGGCAACACCTTTGAATTTTGTCTTGGAACAGGTGTGAACTCTTTTCAAGTCTACATGGCCTACAAAGATCTCTACCAAATGTCTGACAGCCAGGTATTGCTCTGAATGCTTTTCATTGCTGTGATCTGTCATCTCTTCTATGATCTCCCAGGACTTAGGGAGTTGCTAAGGTTGAATCGCAGAGAAATGTTCCCACTAACCTAAGTGGCACTGGGGGAAATGTACTGCAGAGAAGTTCCCTCTGGAGGGCCAGTGCTAAGCAGTGTTGAACATCTGCATATGTTCCTTCAAGCGTATGACATTCAGTTTCTGCAAAGATTTTCTGGTGTCTCTCAACACTGCAACCACTCAACACTGCTCAGGATTTTGCCCTCACTTTATTTTGGTGTTACTTTTCAAGAACTCAAGGTCAGAGAGGTTAGAGAAGATGAAGCACTTGAGGCAGTGGCAGTTTTGTGGTTTCAAGAGTTTCTCGGTTGCTGCGAACAGCTAAATGGAGTTGCTCTTTGGGGGAGGTGGCCTTTTCTCATTAGGGCTGGAGATTAACAATGAGCTTGTTTGTCCAGAGCTCATTACAGATTCCAGACTCTTCAGTTTTCCCATTCATAAGTATCGGGTCATTGTAAATGGACAATGGCATCTGTTAGTAATAATAATAATGTTTGCTTATTCAGTTGAGAAAATGTTTTTTTCTTACTTACTCCCAGAGCTATAGCTCTCGGTCTCTTAAATAACTGTTGTTTCACTTCCAATACATGTGGTTTTAATTGGAATTTTAGACATAATAATATATAAATATTCTCTGAGAGGCAGTGCCTGTAAAATTAAATTCCCTGTTGGAATTGCCAAGAGAAATACATCAAAATATTTAATGTGTGGTTAGACTAATGCCTGTCACCTTGTTCGTATACGCATGTTGCAAGCTGTGTATTCTGACCCATTCAATGCTAGCTGAAGTGCCCTAGTGCACAAGTGGATGCTGAAGAAACCATGTCTTCAGAATCTGATCTGTGTTTGAAAACTGTGCTCCCACATTACTGAAGTCTGGTTTAAACAAGGAACATAGTAGCTGAGTACCTTTTGGAAAGGGAACTGAGTTTCAGTGGATCTGTGCTTAGAAATTATCAGCAAAAGCAATAGGATCAACTGTTTACCTTCTGTATAGATGAATTTTGAATCTTAGAAAGCAATAGTAAGAAAAGATGCTGTAGAGAAAATATTGCAATTTCTAATTGCAGAATTAAATATGTTTTTGAAAGCTTGACACTTATCTGCTCTAAGAAGATGGTGCAGAATGCCTGCACTTTCAGAAAAGAGGTGTTCTAGCTGTACTAAAAGTGTCTGTAATCCATGGGAATAATTCCATTTTACATTTCCTAAATCTACAGAAAAGAGACTACTGAATAAACTTGGGCCTGCGTGGAAGGGTGTGAAGAGGGAGCCCTGCAGTACTAGGGGCTGCGGGAGGCACTGTGTCCTAGGGAGATGCAACCCTACCCAGGACTTCTGACCCTGTCTTGGTGCAGAAGGGCAGAAGCTCATCCTGGGGCTGGCTGGTGTGTAAGGGGATGGGTAAGTCAATGCCAAGCAGTGAAATTCAGGCTCTGTATAGAAAGTAGAGAGTCGAAAAGGGAGATAATGTGCTATTCACCTAGATAATTATCAGCATAGAAGGTGCAAAACTGAGGTGAACAGAGAGGTCTGAGTGTTAAGTAATGTATTTTCCTTATTCAGTGGTGTTTCCTTCTTTGTACTACCTGCAGCTTTATGAAGCCTTTACCTTTCTAAAAAGTCTTGGGGCTGTTATCCTGGTCCATGCTGAAAATGGAGACTTGATAGCTCAGGTGAGTGACCTGTTATTTTTGCTTCACTTTGTGAGAAGATAGACACAAGAGAGGAGAAGTAAAACCCTCCGGTCACAGTATGGGTAGAAAGAAAGGAACTGTCTGGTAAATGCCTTAATTGAGCCTGATGCCCTATACACTGTTGGTATAAAGCCTGAGGTGAACATATGGAGGGCCTTTTGCATGCTTTTGCGGAGCATCCTTGAGTTAGAGCAGCAATCCAGACAGCAGCAGAAGAGGACTGGATGAGGGGGCCACAGGGAAGCGAGAAGATATCTTGTGAGTCCAACAGAGACAAGTGAAGCAGAACAACATGAAGCCTTGCTTAGAGATTTTGGGGGAAAAAGTGGAGCTGGGAAGCTTTATGCTAATATCTCTTGCTGCAGCTATCATCATAAGCAGCATAGTGAGTTTGGAGTGGGTGGTAAAGCTCTCAGAGCTATTTATTTTGAGAATATTCTTATAAGCCTCTGAAGTTTGAGAATAAGAAACCAGTGTGAACTTCTAAACATTTCAAAAATGTACATTAAAGTGTAAGTCATGCTCTTTGAACATGCCTCTCAGAACAAGGAAACTGGGCTCAAATTCAGTATGTTCCATTCCATTCCAAAATGTCTCAGATCCCCAGTGCACTCTTTGCAGGTCATGTCCCCCACATAGACACTGTCCTCACACTAGTGTGCCGTAGCTCTGATCTGTATCACAGCACATCAGAAGAGGTATCCCAAGGACAGCAGTAAACACTAAACCTCCCACTGGTCTTTCAAAGACCAGGATTTCCCTATAAAACGGAATGGATGGGTATGGGTGGGTATTGTTAGGACTCTATACATCTGTAGCAGATTAATCCTTCCAGGCTGTTGCAGAGATTTCTCCCTCCTCTGATCTCTTGTACATGCATAGAGCCCCTCTGAGGTTCCAAGTGAGCCAGCTGATTTATCTGCTGGCTTATCTGCTAAGGACTAGGCTGCAGAACTGACAGGGAAATTACAAGAGCAAAAAACAAGTTGCTTTTGAGATCTGGACTAGGGAAGCCACCTTGTCTCATGATTAAGGGAGAACCTTACATTTGAGTGGTTACGCAGTGTGTAAGGGCTCTTGCCCACATGGGCTTATTTTGTTTTTTTTCCCTCTGTGGGTTTCTGTCCTTTATCTGCCCAGTGAGAATTTACTCCCTTTGAGAGCCTTCTTTCTCTTTTCCCTCCAAGTTCAGCTGAAATAACCACTGGGCTCAAAAGTTACTAGCAAGGAGTCAACAGGCTCGTACAGTGCAGTTGTGTCCTTCCCCCACAGAAACCAGGTGAAAACTCTCGTTTGGCTCAAGAGAGGGAAAAAAAAGCTGATTTCCCATGAAGTTTAGAATGATTTAAAACACCAAAATAGATTATTTATAGTTTTAATGCAACATAAAATATCCAGTAGAATGAAAATGAATAATAAGAAACATAATAAGTCAATATTACTGTAGGAATGGCAAAATGAAACAAATCAAATGGTGCCCATGATGTTTTGATATGTTCCCCATTAAAATCAAGGCGCACTCGTGGAATTGCATTTCTTAGAGAAATCTGCTTCAATTACGTTTTTCTTTGATCAGCCTTAATATGTAGCCATGGAATACGAACCTACAGGACAGATAAATTATTAGGAAAAGAGGAAGTAGTAAAGAAATGTGAATTATATTATTCATCTACATATTTCTCCACTATTGCCATGTCTCATAAAATCAGTCCTTCTTTATGCTTTTATTCAGAGGGATTATTCGGATAGTGAAAAGAAAGCTGCCTGCAGGGAGGTTTTTCAAGACTGTCCTGTGTGAAAATACAAATTTGATCTTATAAAACAAATAGTCTAGCTTATTAGCACTATAAAATCCTCTTACAGTGGGTAATTTTATCATATGATCTGATTTTATGACTTCAAGATGCAAATGTATCCTACTTTGTATAGCCATTCTTTGCCATCTTGCTATTTTTTTATATGGTTGTAACTATTTTTTTTTTGTATTTTAATTGTCTGAAGCCTTTAACTGGCACTGTTCAGAGCTGTTGCATTAATGATTTAGAACAGCTGTTTTTAAGAAAACTGATGAAACATGATTTTCTAACAAAAATATTAATTACACAGCCAGATGAATACATTCCTATTAATGCCTCTTCAACCTTGTTTGATTGCAACAAAAGCAAAAGTATGTGTAAATATTAACTTGCTCAGGCTTTGCTGGAGTATGTTGGTAATGTGTGAGCTTTTCACCCTTGGGCACCTGGGATCAAATATTCATCAGATGACACAATAAAGTATGTTCATTAACTTCATCCTGGTCCCTAGGGGACATTTGTCTGTATCACGGAACCATTACATTTGTTGAACTTGGCTCATTAGAGACCTGTGGGCAGTGCAGGCCAGGGTCAGAGGTATGTCAGCAGCTGTGGTCCCACTTCTGCTTTGCTGGCAGACTTGGACCAACCTCAGGCCAGAAGTGGTTGACAACCATTTCTTGCAAAAAGAGGAATTTACTCCAATACCGCTGCTTAACCTTAAATTAAAATATAGGTGAAGTCTTCTGTTTCTTTTTAAAAAATTATCTCAGTGCCGTGAAGCTGGATAGCACGGATTTTTTGTGACAAACCCCCATTGTTCTTACGATGGGCTTTTTGGTGTGGACACAGTGCCCTCATAACTAGAGGGCACTGTTTTGCTTGCGTGAAAACCTGATTTTAGTGATTCACTCTGTAGGAAAAAAGGCGTTACAGAAAACTGGATGCCAAAGGCAAGACTTTATTTAATGAAGTGTCAGCAGTGTTAAAAGTTTAAGGCAGGTAACAGTGCTTTATAGATTGCAGTCAGAGAGGAACTTGAGCAAATAAGAATCGCAGGCTGGAAATAGCCATAATTGCTATTTACTATATTGGTTGAAGGAGATTTATGATGGTGCAGCCCAACGGCTCAAGGCACAAATAGGCACAAATATGCTCTATCGCACCGCAGAGACAAATCTTCCCCTGAATTCTGTGCTGGCTGTGTGGAGCAGACGTCGGGATGGCATGGACCAGTTTAGAGCCAGTGTTTTCAGTCCTCCTCCCCCAGCAGCTGCATTTACACAGACAAAAAAGGGGCAGTCAATATAGGTGTTAATATGCCTGAGGATGCCTGGTGTAAGGGTCTCAACCTGGAGCAGTTGTCAGCATTTATCTTTTATGTTGCAGGAACAAAAACGTATCCTGGAGATGGGAATCACTGGACCTGAGGGACATGCCCTGAGCAGGCCTGAGGAGGTAAAAGACTTCACTTATTTTGTTGTTTGTGGTAATATTTTGTCAGGCATGTAGTATTAGAGCTTGACTTCTGTGTATGCAGGGGATAGATGGGTGCATGGGGGAGGGCAACAGTCTGCTTCTTCCATGGCTCTTCCAGTATTATTCAAAGCCTTGAAAAGTCCAGGTGCCCTTTAGCTTGTTTATTTGCCTGAAATACCCTTTTGCTGCTGCAGCAGGTGCATTCCCTCAGTCTGGGGATGAGCGTGTCCTTGTGCACTCAGGAGTCACAGCTCCTGCTGCCCCAGGGATGGACCTGCATGTATTTTTTGAGTGTGACCCTTGTGATTTGATTTGTGATGACAACAAAAAAGGGCTTATCAGGCTAAAAATCAGCAGTGCAGCTTCTGGGTTAGGCTTTGGAGTAACTGCATTCATTAAGATGCTTTGGCTGAAAACCTCCTGTAAGATGCATGCATACATACATACCATGCATTTGCATACACCCACATTTAAATCTATGTTTATGCCAGCAGATATATTTGTAGTAGAAATGCAGCCTGTAGAAATGCAAGTATTTGAGAATGGAAAGATGCTGTGAGGCAGCTCATTTTATACAACCCTTATAATAAAAACCAGGCTCTGACATAGATCATCTCAGGCATCTGGGAAGAGTTTCTTTAATGAGAAGGAAAAGGTGGAGACATGCATATCTCTTAGTGCACACAGTTCAGACAATTAATGGAACGATGGAAGGCGGTAGTGGGAAGTGACTGCTCTCCTTAAAGACTAAAGAGACAAGGTCCTGGGGATTTGAGGCTAAACTTGAAGAGATTGTTGTGGTTTGTAGATCTTTGTATAACCTCTCCCCAAGGCAAAAGAAATCAGCTTAATTGGTCACATTCTTTTATTGCGTATATACTTTTTCATTTTGCTGTTTAACTTCCACCTAAATTATTCTAAAAGAATTGAGTGCTTTCCTTTTAATGAGAACAAGGGCCTAAGGAAAATCTGCATTTGCAGTTTCCAGAAAGGAATTCTGTGTCTTCCTGGACAGGCATCTGACCATCTTAGCCCCAGCACTGAGGTGCAAAGGTCCTGCCTTCTTCCCTGGTCTTCTGCCTGTATTTGGGACTTTCAGAGCAAATGTTCTGATAGAAGCCCTAGGACAATGTAAAGTGACAGTATGGTTTAACAAAAAATATTTTACAAAACTGTGAAGAATTAAGCCATGTGGTTTTGGAAGGGCTAAGTTGCTCAACTTTTCTAGAACAACTCCTGGAGAGAAATTTCTGTACCGTTGAGTCAGTATCTTCAGTCACAACAGAGTTTTAGATATTAAAATGTCAATACTGTGAGTCCATCTGGGAAGGAGGTATAAAGCTGATGATTGGGAAAGGAGTCTCCAGAGGCACTGGGAAACACTAGTCCTCTGTCTGAAGGTGACTGTTTTGTTAGCTCACGTCCCACATGGCTCCCTGGAAGGAGATTGCCTTTACGCTTGCTGACAGAGGGGACTTACTGGGCGATGCTTCAAAGGCTTTTATGGATTATGGGCTAAATTCAGTCCATAGTGCTGAAGTTGCTGTTTGAGAATACTTCACATTCGCTGTCCTCTTATCCTTATATAAATATTGTGTAGGGTAAGCTGCCAGGGAGAGCTCAGAAGTTGTCTCTGAGCTGGGGAGATGTCTCCTTATTTTGTTCTCTTTCCAACTGCAGGGTAGAAGTCTGAAGCAGAAGGGTGGGAGGGAGGTAAGGAGGAGCCCCGGCAGCTGCTTGGACATGACCTTTCTTGGGGTGCAGGGAGCTGTGTTTGTAGCAGGGCAGCGGTACCCCGTTAGCCAGTGCAGCGTGGCTGTAGTTACTCCTAACACGGCGTATCTGAGGTTGAGCTAGCTCCTGTTTTCCCAGTGCTGCATTTCTCTCTGTGGAAAAAGCAGAATCAACCCCAAAGGGTTGTTGCCAAACAGTGAGAAATATGGCTTAGTACTCCAATTAATTTTTTTTTCATTTTGCTTTTACAGTTAACTTTTTCTTCCTTTGTTTTCCTAAGCTTGAAGCAGAAGCAGTTTTCCGTGCCATCACCATTGCCAGTCGAATAAACTGCCCAGTGTACATCACCAAGGTGATGAGCAAGAGTGCAGCTGATATCATTGCACTGGCCAGAAAGAAAGGTAAGTGACTTCCTTTTCTTCCCCAAACTCTTTTTTTTTTTTTTAATTGAGTAGAAGCTCAGTGGAAAAACTGTACATTTTGACCCTAATCACAGGATACAGTGAGGGTTTACCAAAGAGTAGAACCATCATCACAGACCCTAAATATTTACGACTGAGAAAGATGAAAGGAAATCCTTCTACATTTTTTCAGTTGAGAAATTCTGCCCACAAAGTGTCCCCTTGAAGATTATGTTGTAGCTTCTTTATCCTGTCTTCCCTCTGACTTTTCCCTTAGACTGCTGCATCTCTGTTCATGGGAGGGAGATATTTTATTTCTAACAGGGTCTAGCACATCCTCTGTGTGTTTTGGGGGGTATTTCAGGGTATTGCTCTCTGAGGGGTGGCTTGGGTAATGAACCTGCTGTTAGAGATGCCTGGTGCTTGCTCCTGGCCTTGCTGCTGGGGTCTGACCCTGTCAGATGTGCACTGGGGACAGACATCTGCAGGTCAACACTGCTTGCTGGGGCCATGGAGGGTTCTAGGTTACAAAGCACCCAAAAGGGAAGTGTCAGCCTGGGGGCAGCTGCTTTCAAAGCTGCATTTGCGAGTCAGGACTGTTCTCCTGGTTGGTGCTACGACTTGTGTGAGCAACATGGAAAAGCCAAAGAGCAAAATATATTCTTGATGTTTGTGTTCTTGGAGTGTGGTTCTGGGGACTGTATGCTGCTATCTGTGGGTGCTGTGCCCAACCTGGGAGTAGTAAAAAGGCATCTGTCTGTTGAAGCCCATCCTCCGCCTAAATGCGCTGCGAAGTGGAGCAACGTAGAGAACATGGCTGTGATTAAAACAGTACAAATTAAAACCAGATCTGAACTGTCTCCTTCTGGATTAGAAAGGGAGCTTTGTAAATACGCTGATCAAAAGCATGTGTAGCTCAGAGAGCCTTCTGATTAATTTTTTATCATAGAGACAAAGCAAAGGCTGCTTAATTTTCTGGGAGCTACGCTAGCCATGTAGTAAAGCGTAAATTATACATGGCTGCATGAAGCAAGCAGTATAATGTGCTGAAGAGAGAGTGGATTATAATCAGTTCTTGTATATCTTTGCTTTCCCCAAGGTCCCCTCGTTTTTGGAGAGCCGATCACTGCCAGCCTGGGGACAGATGGGACACATTACTGGAGCAAAAACTGGGCCAAGGCTGCAGCTTTTGTGACCTCACCACCTCTGAGCCCTGATCCTACCACTCCAGATCACTTAAATTCGCTCTTAGCATGGTAAGACCTTCATTTTTTTCCAGGCTGATGGTCAGGCAGTGCAAAAGCCACATGGGATGAAACATCTAGGGATCAGCTCAGTTTCTTTTAGACCAGTCATACACATGAGACAGTAGAGAAGGGACATAGAAAACCAAGGATAGTTTTATCCCTGTGCTTAGGCTGTCAGTCAGGGGAACAGGCTTGGACTCTCCAGCTCCTGGTTAGCATGATAGAGACGCAACTGCTGGCTATTCAGGAATTAATTCCTTTTCTTTCTGCTTTTCAAGTGATTCCTAGTTGTACAGGTAGATAGTCTTTAGCTCAGGACTTCAAACTGACTTTCTCCCTAGTTCTTTGTTTTCTCCAGCAAAATTGTTAATATATTATCGGATGGCATCCTCACCATCCAGCATGAGCAATGGCCTGGTGAATAGACCCCCATCAGTGAGAACAGACTCAGTTTTAAGCCCTGGTTATATCTGGCAAGCACAACCCCTCAAATCAAAGTTGTTCCTGAGTGCAGAGGTACTTAGAATTGAGAAAACTTTGTGATGTAGCTTTTGCCAAAGCTGGTGTGGGGCTGTAAGCTGTGAGCACTCTTGAGAATTAGGCTGTCCTATGTCCTAAACTAAATTGTAAGTGTTTGTAGCAGAGTTCAGTGGTTTTAGCTCCTGTGTATTTAAAACTTCTGACTGGGTAGTTTACCTTCATCTGGGACGGACCAAAATCATAAAAGTTTACTTGTGTTTAGTTCTTGCAGCCTTGTTTTTACTTTTAGCTTGCCTTGTGTTTTTAGTGGTTTCAGGGTCCTCAAGCTGAAAGACAGCAAAGATAAGTGGTATATATAGAGAAGTTGTGTCAGGCAGGTGAAAGAGGCCAGAGTGGATTACAAAGGAGATTGTCAGCTGGAGACAGGCTGGTGACTGGAGGCCATCACTTGACAGGACAGGGGTAAGGGCTTACTGTCTTCAGGTTGGCAGGGGGAGAGTTATCACTAGAGAGAAGAAAGGAATGTGGACAACAGAGGGAGAAGTGTCTTTCTCATATAGAAAAGAAGACATGAGCAATGCCTTGCCAGCAACCCAGACCGTAATCCCGTCCCTGAAAGTATTTCCTGCCTGTAGCCAACTGTGGATCTTCTTCAGCTTAAGCAAAAGACCATCTGCTTTGAAATGATACAGAAACTCACAGCTGAGGTCCCACCAGGACAGACTGCTAGTGCTGGAGTGAGGAACCTGTTCAGCACTTCCTGTTCAGAACCTTATTTAATGCCATGTGGTGGCACTCATCTCACCTGCTGCCTCTGCTTTCTAGGGTTTTCAGCCCCCTAAACAGAGCAGTAGAATTTGAACCCTAAAAGTGACCCAGTGGTCTTCAGGAAACATTTTACGCTGAGATAAGTTTTCCACATGACTAGCTAGCAGGCTGTATGGCAGGCAGCGCCAGCGCGGCTGGTAATGTAAGGCCCCTCCATGTGTATTTTGGGCTTGCGCAGAGCTACCCTTCAGGTGGATAGGCAGATACTGCCATTCAGCAAGACCTAGACAGGCTGGAGAGTTGGGTGGGGAGAAATTTAATGAAATACAACAAGGGCAAGTGTAGAGTCTTGCATCTGGGCAAGAACAACCCCATGTACCAGTATAAGTTGGGGATTGACTTGTTGGAGAGCAGTGTAGGGGAAAGGGGACCTGGGGATCCTGGTGGACAGCAGGATGACCATGAGTCAGCAGTGTGCCCTTGTGGCTAACAAGGCCAATACCATCCTGGGGTGTATGAGAAGAGGTGTGGTTAGTAGGTCCAGAGAGGTTCTCCTCCCCTTCTACTCTGCCCTGGTGAGACTGCATCTGGAATATTGTGTCCAGTTCTGGGCCCCTCAGTTCAAGAAGGACAGGGAACTGCTTGAGAGAGTCCAGTGCAGAACCACGAAGATGATCAAGGGAGTGGAACATCTCCCTTATGAGAAAAGGCTGAAGGAGCTGGGTCTCTTTAGCTTGGAGAAGAGGAGACTGAGGGGTAATCTCATTAATGTTTATAAATATGTAAAGGATGAGTGTCAGGAGGATAGAGCCAGGCTCTTCTCTGTGACATCCAATGATAGGACAAGGGGCATTGGGTGCAAGCTGGAACATAGGAGGTTCCACATAAATATGAGAAAAAACTTCTTCACGGTGAGGGTGACAGAGCACTGGAACAGGCTGCCTAGGGAGGTTGTGGAGTCTACTTCTCTGGAGATGTTTAAACCCGCCTGGATGTGTTCCTGTGTGACCTGATTTAGATGATCTTGCTCCAGCGGAGGGATTGGACTAGGTGATCTTTCGAGGTCCCTTCCAATCCCTAACATTCCATGATTCTGTGATTTTGTGACACGTGTGATGAGAAGCTGCCATCAGCCAGTGTCACTGCTGCAGTATGCACACATCTCTCCTTGCACGTGGTGGGTCAGGCTGTGCAGAGCACCAGACTGCAATTTTAACTCAGCTGCCCTAATGACGCTGCATGGGCAGCACTATTAATTAATGCACAGTTGAGCTCTGAGTTACATGTGGATCTGGTAAGAATATGCAGGATTTTGTTCTGTTGTGACAGTCTGATGGCAGATATAATTTTCCATAATTGAGCTTTCTGTTCCTTAAAATCAGAACAAGGAAGAAAAGTTAATTTTCTGGTCTGATCCATCACTATCAGCACTGTAAAAAAGTGAAGCTCATTGTGTGAGGGTAAGGCTCTTAGCTAGCATATGTGAATGTGTATCAAAATGTTTGGCTCTTCGCTCTATCAGACGTGGTTATATGTTTTGTAGAGTCCCAAAGTAATAGTATGTGGGTCAAAACAGATTAGCTAAAATATAAAGAGAATTTTTAGAACCGGAATACAAATAATGACTTTTTTTAACACTAACATTGGAAAGACAAACTGAGGAGTCACAGAAGTTTTCATTATCCTCTAAGCATGCAAAAATGTTGCTTTTTTTCTAGTGGCTTAAAGTCCTAGATCTTAAATGACAGCAGCTTAGCCTGCTTTCAGTTTTAATACTTTAAATCTATACTGTGAAACTAAAAAAAGAACTGTATATTTTATCAGTCTGCCATGCATTTGTGGGGAATTTATGCAAGGATGATGGTAAAGACTGTATTTAACTTTTCTGTTGCACTGTTCATTAGGAGACCAATATTTTACATTCATTAAAAATACTTATAACATTCTTCCTCTACAAGTATGCAGCATACTGCTTATGCTGTTTTCCACAGAAAATGTTGATTTTTCACTGAAAAGCTGAGTGTTTAAGAAACTAGCATGTCTCATGGTGTTTGCATTTTGGATTTGCCTCATGAGATCCCGTTCTTGTTCATGTGTGGGCCATGCCCCTGAGGTAGCTTTCATCTTCCATGGTGTACTGTGGCATTGTTGCCGCTGTGATATGCCATCTTTACTGAACTAGAGATGTGAAACCTTGGTGCTTCATGGAAGATATAACCTGCCTTGTTTATGAAAGCCTTGTTCATGGTGAAGAAAAAGATGATGAGGTATTGATGTGACATTTCAAGGTACACATATATCCACTGTTAATTACCACCACTCCCTCTTATGGAGATGTTTTCCATGGTGATCTCTTGTCTCTGCTATTTTTTACTCATCCCCCGTTTGATAGTAGAGCATATCTAGCCAGTAGGAGTGCCCAACATGGTTAACCAGGAGGTGTCGGGCAGCCACAAGAAGCTTAGCTGACATCAGAGCAGCGAAAGAGAAGAAATGACACTGTAATCTGCTGACTTTATTGTTGTGTTAGAATAAATTAATGTTTAACTGATGGATTTGGTTTAATCCTATGGAGTAACACCAGGCAGTCGTTAAAAATCAGGAATATCTAAAACATAACTCCCTTTTCATTATTAAATACATGAGTTTGAATTCTGCTAAAATCTGGATGGATGGATGGATGGATGGATGGATGGATGGATGGATGGATGGATGTGAACATGGTGAAGAACCTGAAAAGAGGCCAGAGGTTCTTTTCTGACTGTCAGCAATCATTAGGGCTGGCAGCCCAGAAAATTGCATTAGAATTACTGATGTGTGGCCCTTTTTTCTTCTGTACTTGGCTATTTGTTAGCTTGCTGGAATCTAAATTTGTGGACCAGAATCATTTAGATGTTTCAGAGCTTACATAATCAATTAAAGAAAAGGATGACAGGCTTTTGGGGACATCACCCTTCAGGAGTGATGATGAGAAATCATAGTGTGTTTTAATGCGCTTGACTCCTGTAAGCTTAATCAAGATCTAAAAATATAATCTGTTTCCTGTGGATATTGAAGAACCTATCTTATTTTTTGTCATTCTATTTTTGCAAGATTCTGCATATTAGTTATGTTCTTCCTCCTCATTCCCAAGAGCAGCTGTGATCTAGTTCTGTTCTCTGCAACAGAAAATTTCTCTAGGCTGAAAAAATGCCTTAAATAAAAGAATTGTTTGGTAGCTCTTTTTGTGGTTTGCTCCATGCCTTTTTCTGTATAAGACCTTTAAGTTAGATAAATCCAGGGCATGTGTTTGACTTCCACTATGCCTTTCTTTGATTAATTAGAAGACTACCTGATAAAAAACTTTCCTTCCTTTTTTGTTTTCTTTGTTCTGTTTTGGAAAATCAGACAAGAAATATTTGTGTAAGAATTGCAAGAAAAATCTCTGTGTAGGGGAGAAATGCAGGGAAACAAGCTTGATGCTCATGACTTTGCATTGTAGAATTTGCTGTTATTTTTCAACATGTTTGTGAATTAATTTATCTTGAGAGTGGCAGGCATTTCATACAAGCTTCCGATCATTTCCTTAATCCTAGAGTAATCCTTTGTCCTGGTTAGTGGGCTCGTGCCTGATCTCTGTTGATAAGCAGCCTGAAACCTGAGAGGGCTGTAATCTGGGAGTTCAGGGTGCTCCTGGGGGAAAGTGGAGATGTCCAATGCCATTGTTGCTCTTCAGTGATCTGTAGCCAACATGTAAAGGCTGCTGACATGATTTACAGCTTATGCCTCTGGTGTGTAAGCATGAAAGGTCCACTCATAATTAGTCTGAGACCAAAGTAACCGTAGTGATGCCTGGTCTAAACCTTCTGTGTGTTAACTCCACAGTGGGGACCTGCAGGTGACGGGAAGTGGACATTGCCCATATAGCACCGCCCAGAAAGCCATTGGAAAGGACAACTTCACTATGATTCCTGAAGGGGTCAATGGAATTGAGGAAAGAATGACTGTTGTCTGGGACAAGGCTGTAGTAAGTAATTGCTTACTTTTATGGACTGAAAAGAAATGGAGGGTTGGCTGAATAATGAAAGCCAGGAGACTCTTGGTTAGTACTTAAGTGACTTTCTAATATATTTCTGAGAATTCCCTGAGAGAGCTCTACTACGAGGTGAATTGTTTATTTCAAAAACCTTCTCCAGTTTTATAAACTCAGGGCTGTGTTTCATTTTTGACACTGCAACACCATCAAGTTTTATTAGACCTGAGGCTTCACAGACTCCACCGCTCGATTTTCCAGTTGTGTCGGAGTGGATGCTTCTCAGAGATGTACGATCTGAAGCCATTTAATGATTTTGAAGTGGACCCCATATATATGTGATGAATGGATTGTTTGAATTTGGGAAGTGTCTCATTGGTTTTGAGAAATTACAAATGGATGACAGCTGAGCCTGAGGCTAGACGATAAAATGCTTTGAAGGAGAGCATTGCATGTAATTCATACTGGCATATTTTGCAGTGGGGTGCTGGTATATGTTAGCAATTTTTTTAATGGTTTCATGAATCCTAATATATAATGATATTCTCCCTCCATTGTCCATCTTCACATACACACACACTCTCCTTGCCCTACATTGCTTTGCACTCGAATGCATATTGCAGACTGGGAAGTGGTAGCATTTACAATGCTCTCATGAGCACTTCTCTCAGAATGTGTTTAGTAAGCACTTTCTTCAGGGACAGCTGATGAGATTCCAAGCACAGAAGCAGCTTCAGATGTCTGCTATGTAGGAGCAAAGCAGGGAAGTGCAGCCATCCAGTGATACTTCTCTTTTGTTACTCCCACAAAGGGAAGGAGCTGCAGCAAGGGCTGCAACATGGGATTTACAGGTGGTGACATTCAGTCCTGGACCATTGAGTAACTTCTATTTTACAAATCTCATGTTTTACCAGGCAGGAAATGAGTGTTTATTTAATACTAAAAAGTTTGGCACTGTTCTTACTTGGAACATTGTTCTTGCTTATTGCTGGGGAAGACCCCAAAATACTCTACTGAGAAATCAGAATGCTGTTGTGTACAGCTGATACGAAGTCATCATTGTATAAAAAGTTCAATTGGTGGTGACATTTCTCCAGGCAATGACTTTTAACTGGGATTGTATTACTTAGATGTGTAGGTTTGGTAATACTACTAGTAGATTGGACTTAATTTGCAAGAAATGTTTCTAAAAGAGTCTGAATCTTGATCTTTTATTTATATATTGTAATACTTGTGTAAGTTCCTCTGTTTTAAAATCATTAAATCATATAAATGGACATTTCTAGGACTAGCAACAAAGCACACTTAGGCATCAGTGTGTGGAGAAAGGGACCTTAAGTAGCTAAGCAACTTGATGGTAACATTTGCATCAAGGTTTTGTTGGCTGTTCTTTGGGATGCCACAAGTAACAGTCATTTATGAGAAACTTCCAACTAATGTGCCTTGTATAAAGTCCTGCTTGGTAAAATCTCTCTTTCTTGCAGCATCACCATATATATGAAATACATGCTCTCCAGTATCTCCCCGACCGTTCAGTCTCTGGATAGTTTTACAAGCGTGTTTTGCTCAAATCATGTTGTTTTTAGGCTACAGGCAAGATGGATGAGAGCCAGTTTGTAGCTGTCACCAGCACCAATGCTGCCAAAATCTTTAATCTGTATCCAAGAAAAGGCCGGATTGCTGTAGGATCAGATGCCGATGTTGTTATTTGGGACCCTGACAAGGTGAAGACTATAACAGCTAAAAGCCATAAATCGGTAAGGAGAAAAGGAAAACTGACAAGAAAAAAGAAATGTTGCCGCTGCTTTTCAACTGTTGATCTAACTCATGTAAACAACAAATGCATGGGATATAGGGCTAACTGCCTTCTCCCACTCCGAAATAGGTAAATGTTTCAGGAGAGGAAAGTATTGAAATCCTGTGTTGGAAGCACTGGGATCAGGAAGAATTTCTTTTCTGTCTGTATACACTATTGTACTATCTTTTTCATGCTTGTGGCAGATCTGTAAATGGGTGTGAATCAGCAGCTCCACAGCTAGGGTTAGAGAGGCTGGGATGATGAATTTAAAACAAGCTCACTATTTTTGCTTACCTGAAAAACACCTGATATTATATATTGCACAATATTCTAACCTGTGTGAGATTATTAAATATTTTGATAACACAACTCTGATCAGCTTCATGGCTGAGATTTTCTATTTAATTCCAAAGCTTTGCCACATACTTCTCTGTCCTCAGTGCAGAGTAGCAGTGACTCACAGTCGCTTTGGTTTTCACTGTGACAGGTTTTTTCATACGGGTTGTCTATCTCAGAGTTGTTATCTTGTTGTTAAGTGCTTTGGCCCTTTATATTGGGGAATTCTTCCAGAAGTTTTACTTGCAATCCAGTAATGTGGTTTATATTAAAAAGGTAAAAACCTTTAGAAACCTTTAAAAAGTAAGTTTAGGTGATTCAGTTTCTATTTCTCTGTCTTGGGATTTCTCTGTGTTTTCAAGAAAGTAATAATCACCTGTTCTTTGACAGCCATTCCCATTTAGATTCAGGCTTTCTTGGTCTTTTCTTGGCTTTTTCAGACAAAAATATGTGTGCTGGCCCCTTTGAAATTCCCTTCCACAATCACAGCAGATGCATGGTTGGGACCATGACCTCTGTGTATTCAGAAGCTGAGTCACAATTTTCCTTCTTATTAAGGCTATCATACTTCTAGAGCCTCTGGATCATTATGGGAAGTCTTCGAAAACTAATGAGTTAAAGCCTTGATGGAAAGTGAAAAATGGAAAGAAAAAGTCTGATGCAGGAAAGTCTGATCAGAGAGATTCTTTAAAATCCTGTCATATTGAAATGCATTGCTTTTGCTTCAGACAAATCAATTTTATACACCTCTTAATGGCAGTTGTCTAAGACTATGACTACTAATACAGATTATAAGTTACTAAGTGAAAGAGATCTTGTACCGAACTTGCAGTGAATATGTTGGTTGATTCTCAGGCCATAGAGTACAACATCTTTGAAGGAATGGAGTGCCATGGTGCCCCACTTGTGGTCATAAGCCAAGGGAAGATTGTGTTTGAAGATGGAAATCTGCATGTAAATAAGGGAATGGGCCGCTTCATCCCTCGCAAACCTTTCCCTGAATATCTTTACCAGCGTATCAAAATCAGGAATAAGGTAATGTCAGATATTATTTCATCTTCTTTATAGCCATATGCTCTTGGAACCACCATAAACACATGTTTTTTTATTATTATTGTACTAATATGAGTCCATATTAGATGGACTATGTATGACACGTTCAAAGCGTGACCAAAAAACTGTTTCCACTGCAAGTGTGAACTGATGTAACTTAAGACTGTGAGCTTCAGTGGGTAGAGCATCTTGTTGCCAGTTGGGCATAATTGCCTTACATCCAGCTGTGCAGGCTTTTGAAGGCAGGTGGAATAGTGAGAGAAGTTACTTTTAGTTAAAATTCAAAAGAAAGATAAAGCTTCTTTGGGAGGAGGGTTAGCCAGAAGAAAACCAGAATTTAAAATTGTTACTGAGCTTTGCATACACAACAGCCACACTGCAGGGAAGAAAAGCCATGTAAGCCAGAGGTACTCATTATATTTGGTGGTGGTACATTTGCTGAGCTGAGTATTAGCAGCATTCACAGCTCAGAAAACTTATCTCTTGTATTTAATAAAAAGATTGGGAAATGACCCACTGAGCAAGAAATTCACTGTGTGAGGACAGGTAACAAGACAAATTGACTAAAACTCATATTTCTTCAACCAAGCATATGTCATAGCCTGTGAGGATGGCAGCTGAAATCAAGTCAGGTTGATAGTTAATTATCTTTCATCATTTGTTATACGAGTTCTGTCAAGCGCTGGGATACAAATGTCTGCACTTCTAATGAGAAAAGGCACTGTAAAAATGAAATGCACCTGCAAAAGTTTTGCAAAGTACCGATCAGTGTTGCACTTTTTTTACATTATCCACTTAGATGACAAGGGCCTTCTCTTCACACTTGCTTTGCAAGGGTTTAGCTTGGGAGTGCTATATAAATTAGTGACAATGTCATTTAAATACTGAAAACAACACTTTAAAAACAAATCTCAGAAAGTGGTGTCTTATACCAGGAGTTTGCACAAAAGTAACCTGCATCTTGCAAGTGGGCCTAGATTTTGGGAAAGACTTTTGAATTTTAGATACATAGGAAATAACTACTTACCTGTAGATTCTTTGGTCTGCAAATGGACCAAGAAAAAGGACTGATATTTATGCTCTTGCAGCTCCCTCTGCTGCCTGCTGAGAGGAAGGGAGAACAGACTCAAGTCCTTGTTTCTTTCCCCACTATTGAATTTTATCAAGTGGAAATATTTAGAAAAGCCCGGTGATGGTCATATCACTGTTTGTTGGAATATGTCAGTGCACAACAAAGGAATATAGAAAAAAATGTCAAACCAGGGGCTGCAAAGCTGTAACTGGCACAGGGTAGCAGTATAAATTTATCCCTGGAGCAGAGATGGCAGTATAAATTCCTGCCTTTGTGGGTCCCTGGAAGATGGATTCACTGCTGTGATCAGCAAGCTGCTCCCTTCTGGGCATTAGTTTTGACTCAGCCTGTGAGATGCTGGCTCTTCTGAGCCTGATGTCCCTGTAAAGGAAAGCAACGAAAATGCATTGATCTCTGTAGGAGCTGGACCAAACCGCTGTGAATGGTGCCTTTCTTATACAACATTTCAATGCCACTGTTAACCTGTTGGGGAAATGGTTCTGAAACAATAATCCTGTAAACCACAGATTTCTGATCTTTTTGATGAGCTTCAGACTCTTCCTGAAAATTTGAACTGTTTTTTAAAAATAGTATTTCCTAGATTCCTGTGATTTTAAGGCCAGGGATTGCCTTTTCTTATATTCTGTATAGGAACTGTACAGGGATGAAATTTGGAGACCTCAAACTGAAATTAGAGCTCAAATGACAGACGCTATTGACAGATAATGAAAGATGGGTCCCATACCACAGTTTAGTGTGTAACTGCTTTTCTAGGTCACGAAAAAAAGTGGAAAATTTTGAAATTGTAATTTAAAGATTGCTATGACTTTTCAATGAGTTCTAATGAAGACCAAGATATATTTGAAGGGGAGGAGCAGAGAGAATACATGTAGGAGTGAAATTGCTACAAGCAGTCTAGTGGGTATTAGTCTCACAACAACCAGAGTGGGATTCAGCAGCTGAACCAGCCTTGCTGAAAAACCCTCTGAATGGAGAGAGAAGAGGTGGTGGTGACTGATACTAGTTAAAATAAAGATTTTTAGTTAGATCTGTTCTTTCAAATCCCATTTCTCCCCGTTGACTGTGAAGGATGCCTAATAAGGATCTTTATTATAATTTCTATGTATAAAAAATTGAGAGAGGAGGCTTTGTAATTTATTTTATATATAAAGCAGACTGTAGCTTTGATGAAAATACAGATGTGCTTTTACTTCATGTAATGAAGAATATAGTTCTGTGCTCAGTGGTCTCTGCATATAGGCAGGACTATCATTAGAAAGCATTACAAGAGCATTCAGTGTCTGGGTTTTTATTCTCCTCTTGATCTAGGTGGGAGGACTGCAAGGAGTCTCCAGAGGAATGTATGATGGGCCTGTGTATGAAATCCCAGCTACGCCAAAATATGCAACTCCTGCACCCTCAACTAAATCCTCCCCTGCCAAAAACCAGCCCCCACCGATCAGAAACCTCCATCAATCTAATTTTAGCTTATCAGGTAAGTCAGCCTGACTCATCAGCAATGCTTTAAAGCCATGAGTATGGATTATTGGTGATAAATTTCAAGTACCTCTTTTATCAGATATTAAAGGATTATATGTACTCATATATATGCATATACTTACAGATACATATATCTGTATGTTTATATACGTGTTACACATTCTTTCCCTAGGAATATTTTACAAATTGTCAAATATTCAGAATGTTTGAAATCTAAAATTTTTCTCTGCATGCAGCCTTTTAGTATTTTTTACCTGACCCACTGCAGTTAGCTGAGGTTTCTGGCTGATGTGACTGAGGCCCCTTAGTGGTATATACAGCTTGGGCTTGGACCTGATGTGGCTCAACATGGCTCAGACATCTCAGATTTCTTTCTTACTGCATCACCAAAAACTGCTAGACCTGGAAACCTCAACCGTCTATGTCCATGGTCAGAAAGTCACGTGCAAAATCTATTAATATGCAGATCAGAGTATTTCTTGTCCTCTTTGCCCTTGGTTCCCAAAATATTTTCCATGAGAAACAGACTGGAAAATCATCCTTTAGGGTTATTGGAAATAATTCTTGTCATTTGAAGATAATTACAAGTGTGTCAAATCCTTATCCTTCAAAAGTCTACAGCCCAAGTGGTAAATAAGGGGCTTCTTATGGTGTTGTTATGAAAGTCGCTGGATTTTCTCCCCTGCGGAAGCCGATGGTAGAGTTTTCCTCCCTGACAGATCCTCTCTTTAGAAACTAAATACAAGTTTGGAAGAAAGCTCAAGGAGAGCGAATATTTTAAAAATGCTTCTGCTGAGCTGGAGTATATTTTTGCCCATACACCTGGGGCCATGGTGAGCACACACAGATATGTAAATCTGTATAAAGCAAAAAGAGTGCTTACAAATTTGACCTCTAACAATCATAACTGGTAAGTAGGATTTTCATAAGCATGTGAAGTTGTGGTTTCACAGTCCACTGCTGGATCTGGGTATTACCAAGGCATCTACTGGTATCAATCAGGCAAACGCACATTACTGTCTTCTTACGAAATTAAGCAGAACCAGAGACTACTATAGGATTTAAAATGGCCCTATGCTTTTATGGTAGCCTTTCATTGCCTTTAGAAAGAAGATCAAACAATGTTTAGCCTGACAGAAAGCTTGTTGTCACCTTAAGCTTAAGCTTTCAGTATTTTACAAAGCAGCTTGAAATGGGTGTGTACGTCAGCTCAATGCTTCTTTCCTCATGGATTTATGATCATTAACATCAGATTTAATGTACTGTTGACTCCAAATCAATGAGGCATGTTTGAAAAATCCACTCTGCGCTTATGTTTTCAGGGTTTTTTGTAGTTACAACAGTAATATTTTCTGTCAGGGTCTGACTGTGAAGGGAACCCAGCCTGTAGGCTGTTACTCCTGCATGGGCTCTTCCTCAAGTCAGTGGAAAACAATTCCCCACGTAGGGTGAGCATCAGTCTGATCCCAGACGCTCTATCCTACAGTTCTCACTGAAGACAACTGGATCTAGGCACAGAAATGTGCCTTGAAGTTCTGTTTAGGACTTCAGTCAGGGGTCTGGCTCAAGAGAACTCAGCTGATGGTGGTGTGAGAGAAGCATAGCTGGAACCAGACAGGTAAAATCTCACTGCTGATTGTTCATTCCTTTTCATAGCTTTGTTTCCTGATTTTCTGTTGTTGCAGGAGCTCAGATAGATGACAACAACCCACGCCGTACTGGCCACCGCATTGTGGCACCTCCTGGTGGTCGCTCTAATATTACCAGTCTTGGCTGAAAAATGATGATGGACAGAAACACAAGGATGAAGGATCATGGGAATAAAGTCTGTTCCCTTCAGTATCTGTGTTATTGAACCCACAGTTTTATTTGGTACTAATGGAAATAAAAAACGAAATGTCTTTTTTTTTTTTTTTGTATAGGAAGAGGTGATAATAGTGTGGTGTGTTTGCTTGGAACTACTTGCCTCACAATTGTGCTTTCATGCCATAGTCACCTTAAAGCATGGTGCTTCCATTGCCCCTTTAGTGACTACAGGTTTTAGCTTTGTCTCGTAACTGAATGATGGTTCCTTTGCACCCTTTCGCTGTATTAGAGTAGTTAATGCATGTTACTGAGTTATTTATGCAAGTTGCATTCTGTGAGTGAGTCCCTTTAGAACACGTTGCCAACAATTGACTAGACAATGCCAAGATTAATGCCCACATTTGAGAAACACCACCAAAAACCCTTACGAAGGAAGAAAATGGCCATCTTGAAAGTATGCAGTAGAGTAGTATAGGCAGCTTCTGTTTCACCTTTAATTTATTATAAGCCCAAGAAGCACTTCTCTCAGGCACAGAAAATCATTGGGACACATAATGACAAATGGTCTCTGTAGCACCTGTCTGTTCCCACTCAGTATGTTCCAAGTCTGTGTCCTTGTTTCCATTTTAGACAGAGCCATGATTTATACATACCAGTGCCATTGCCACCCCTGCAGGGATTTCTCCAGCTGGGCAGTAGTGCTCTCCTTCTGCATGAGATTTTTGGTACTTACAGATAATCCAAGTTGCCGTCGGATTTTTAAAGTTTTTTGTACAAAGTTTTTCCTTTGTAATCACATGCATTTTTACTTACTCTACCGTATCAAGATCTACTAGTTGTGGTTCAATTTCTGAATTCAAAGCTTGTGAAATAAAGGAAATTAATTGATGGGTAAGCGTCTTCCTCTGCTTTCCAGTGCTGTTGCTCAATGATTGAAAATTTAGAATGGAGAAACGCAAGAGAAGTTGTCTAGGTTGACATCAGGTGAAAGATGGAACCTTCTTAGATGACAAGCAGTGTTAAATGTATAGGTGTCTGCATATGCATATTATAGCATGCCATAATCTGGCTTAATTAAATAGAGCTCACAGTAAAAATGTACTATTGACATTGCAGCTGCCTCAATTTTGGCCAGATGAGGCCTAAATTAGCTTTCTCCCAAGACCTTCATGTCTGCATCTGGTTTGCTTGAAATGGTAACTGCTTGCCATCATCTTCACATGTAGTACAGAACCGGCATGCCATGCTTCAGTTTGACCTAAGCTATATTTGATTTAATACAGCTTTTCTCTGCTGACTGAACTGGGACAGTGTTTAGACATGGCATGAACAAGACATGCTGCAGGTAAGGTGAGGAAAGTGGACTATAATTTCTCTTTCTACAAGAGTGAAAGAAATGCTTTCTCCTTGGCTTTCTGACTCCCTCAGAAACTATGTAAAGAAACCTCTTCCATTGCTTTTTACTTGTCTGATTGTCTTGCAGATGTTGTGGGAGGCCTGGGCTGTGGTGGAGGGTGGGGAGCTACAAAATTGAGCAGGTCAGCAAAACCACTCCCTTTGCCCTTGTGCCACTTTGCCCTTGTCAACACTACAAAGCTGCACCAGAAGTCTTGTAGCAGCGCAGTGCCACTGGGATGGTTTTATCTAGCTGTGATGCTTGACCACTTAGCATCCGTTCATCCTTTCCAGCAGCAATGAACGGTGTTGGCACAAGGCATGTGGTGCATGCCAGGTGCATGTTGGACATAAAAGTTTTGGAAAGAAGCCTGCTTGAAGCTGTCAGCTTATTCTAAAGCCAGCATGCTACCACCACCAGCTTGCCTGGGAAAGGAACTGCCATCCTGGAAAACTCCATTTCGGTCAGCTTGGCCTGAAAACATGGCAGCAGAGCTGGTCTGAGCAGCCAGCTTTTCTTTTTGCTTTGGCTTTCATCTGAACCAGTGATGAAACAGTACAATTCAGCCTCCAGTGAACTGAATTGATTGCTACCAAAATAAGAGAAAAATAAAGCTTTTAATGAACAATCTCTTCTGCTAAGGATTTAAATTCATTTTTCCTATTGCCTGGAGATTGCCCTCATCCCTAGACTTGCTTGCTTACTTGATGGTGTAGATATTTTATATGATATGAAGTAAAATAACTTGCTTACTTAATGGTTCAGGTTTTTTATATGAAGTAAAATAATGCTAGCGGAGAAGCCTGAGGACAACCTGCCCTGGAATAACCCACAGCCTGGCAGTTAAGGCAATCCTGAAGTGCCACGTCTCTACCTCCACTGTCCTATTCCAACCTGTTTGCTATGAGTGTTGACAGAGCCAGCAGCAGTTCTGGTGATCTAACCTGACAATAGAAATAAAGCTGGTTTGTGAACCTATGCAGCAAACTTGACATAGTGAGAAAATTTTGGAACTGATGGTTACAATTTCCTTAGTGATTTTCTTGTGTGTGTTTGTGCAAGTAGCAATGGTTGCTCACCTCTGAGTAAAACTTCTGTTTGATCTACAGGTTTGTCACGCTTGAGGTGACAGAAATGATCCTTGTGTAACAAGTATTGACAGATTCCACTTTTCCTATGTGCTAAACAACCTAAACAAAAGAACCCTTTGCCTACAAGCTAGTCAAGATCCCCTGTTGTTAACATGCATCCCTTTTTTCACAATGAACTGTCTGTGAATAAATACATGTGTGGGTGTTTGTGAGGCACTTCATGGTTCAGTGCTTCTGTGCAAACAAGACTGTGCTCATCAGGTCAATGTAATTGCTATGCTTTCTCCAAGGAGAAATACGCCAGCATGCCCATGATGCTCATGAGCCCCCGCAGCCTGACCACTGCTGCCATGCCGCTCCTGAGGGACAGCCTGCAGGAAGCCTGCGGATCCTGTGCTGTGCCTGGGTCTCTCCACTCTGGACACTCTGGACATGCAGTACTACCTGGATGTGATTTAAGCATCATTTTTTTGGAGCACGGGCACCTTACTGCATGGTCACCAGGTGAGGTGAAGGATGCCTCATTTGGATGGTTACTGTGATATACCACCAGAGAGATGGCACGTGCCATTGCTCATGGGGGGTTAAACAAAGCGAGGTAAGTGGTGTTTCTTACCACCTGGAGGCCAATTTCAGGGCAGTGCCCCGCCCCTACATCACTAACCTGTCCTTAAGAAAACAGTAACAGCAAATAAAATGCGGATTAGCTGGTGATCCTGTGTACATCCGTAAAATAGACAACTGTACTTGAGTCTGCTCCCTTGCAGGAGCATCAAGCTGGCTGATGTTCAATTTGTGAACTTGTGAGTGCTGCTGTTACCTCAACTACAAGAAAGTTGTGTAAAGCTTTTATGCTTTTTGAATCATGAAGCTTCTAAAAATTTGCAGCAAGTCAATGACCTTTTAATACCTGATATAGCCCTAATGATGTAAAACTGGCTCTTCCCTATTGCTATTTACAGACCCCTTACAATTAATCCCTATGACCAGCCTGAGGGCTATCTTTGTCAATCAAGTGATGTGGAAGAGAAGGCTGGATCCATGAATTGTTTCCCAAGTCATCGTTTGGACCAGTTTGGCTTGTGTTACAATTGTCTGCTACCAGAGCAATGCAGTTACAAGTTTGAATTTTAGCATTTGTAGCAAAACCTGCTAATCATGATGCTAAGACTGTGCCAAAACTGACAGCTGTCTCAGCCATTCAATGTTTCTCTTAGCAATACACTGACCTCCATCGCTTAAGAAGTAAAAACACAGACTGGACCTGGTCAGATGACCATCTACTCTGGGTTCCAGTAGCCAACAACAGAAGCTTAAGGGAGGACAGAAGAAACAATCAAACATACAATGCAAGTATTGTGAGTTTCCTTCATTGCCAGTGCCTTGTAATTTCTTGAGAATAAGCAGCAGCTTTGTGCTCTGTAGCTGCCAGTGAATTTTTCCGCTATGAATTTACCAAGGTGCTTTTAAACCCAGGTAAAATCTTGGCATTGATGGCTTCCTGGAGCAAGGAGTTGCACAGCTTAACACATGATTGACAGGTTTCAAGCTAGCCTGCTTGGCACCAGCTAATTCTTGCCATTTAGACCTGCCCAGTATTAAATTTCAGTGATCTAAAGAAACATATGTAAGGATAGTTTTTCATCATGATTACGGTGTACTTTGCACAAGCTTTCAAGGTGTATTTCAGTGATGCCAGTGATGGGTATGCAACTGTAAATGGTGTATGGGCAAGGGAATAATGTCTCACAATGTAGTAAAAATGCAGAGTTTGGGATACTGTTTTTTGAATATCATGTAACTCCTGTTACTCCACGTATTTGCAGTGATACAGATAAAGTAGTTAGGTCTCAGCCCCCCTCACTGACTGCGTATTCAGTAATTTTCTATCACAGCGAGCTGTACATGAAAGGCTACCTTTAAACACATAGTCATATATACTACTTTAAGAAGCTTAGCAGCTTCTTCCTCACAACTGGAAGTCAACCTGTGAATACACCAGTGACTGCAATGCCTTTTCCGAAAGTCTTCAGCTGGCAGGATCCAGATCCTTGTCCCCTCTCCTGATGCTCTGCAGTGCAGCAGTGGCCACAGTTGTGAGGGTTTGGAGACCAGGAGCCCTCCCAGTGCAGAGGCAGTATCCAGACAGCACAGGACAGAACGGGGCAGCTGCACACTAAGCCCTTCATAGTCTCTGCTGAACACATGGAAGAAGCATTTGTTCAGATGGATGAAACACAACCAAAGAGCTGTTGTACATAACGATGTCTGGATGTTAGAATGGCTCCAAAGACTGTTGTAGATGCCATGATGGAGAGAATGAAGGTGCTCATCTGGTGCCTGCCCTGGTATTGGGTTACTGTGTTCACAGAGTGAATCAAAGGACCTTTATGTGTGACTTAGGAGTGCTTGTTTGTATCAGGAATCTAACTGCTCATGTTGCACAGGAGCTGGCACCAGCCTGAATGTCCCAAGTATAAGTTTTTTAAGTTGCACACCTCTTCAGTGTGGTCCAGGCCACCTTTCAGCAGGACTTCTCCACAGTGAGGCTTTCCACATTTTTCTGTAGCAGAAGGACCATTGTGGGCGATTTTGGTTATTGCATGTTACACAAGGCACTGAACAACTCTAACACCATGCCTAGAATTCGAGATACATCCTTGTCATAAAGCTGTGAGTAAAGTTGCGCATAATCATAAACTTATAATAATTGTTACTCTTGATGTCAAAAAAAGGAGAAAAAAGGCATGACATTTTTTCCCTAAATTTCTTCAGCAAGTGTTTTTGATATGCTACTGTAAAGCATGATCAAAGCTCCCCGTTAGCCTCTTGGAAATAAACTAAAGAGAGGATGCTCTGTAGATCTACACTATAAAGGAGGTGTTTTGAGCTTTGACTGGCACCTAGGTATCCCATTTTTCATCTGACATCCACTATGCTGGAGCCTACTCTCAGCTGTCACAACTGCTTAGCAGTTTATTTCCCAGAGACTCTCTAGGCACAATCCCTGGCTTGCAAGCAATTTCTGTCTTCCCTTAAAACATAGGGAAGATTAAAAATGTGTGTGTTGGGGGGGCGGGTTGGGTAGGGGTGGAGGGTCAGGTATAGGGAAGCATCAAACACTTTGGTCACATACCAGTATGAACGAACAGTATAATAATGGAAAGCTTTAGGTTGGAAGAGGTTTCTAGGCCTACTCAAAGCAGGCCTAACTTCAAAATTAGGTTGATTAGGACATGGGCCCGCTCAAAGTCTCCAAGAATGGATGCTCTGCACTGTCTCTGAATTACCTGTTCCAGCAATTCACCCATTTCATGGCAAAGAATTTTTGCTTCCTGATGACTAACTAACTGGAATGTCTGTGCTGAAACTTGTGACTATTGCAATAAGCTGTGCCCATTCGGCTGGTGACAAAGTATTTCACAGCATCAGGAGAAAAATCTCTGTCTCTGCACTGTTCTGTGTTGGCTCAGAAATATGCAGTCACACAGATTTAAACTGAACTGCGGGGCCAGAGGTAAAAACCCACTCTTACTATGTCAGGAGAAAGAAGGGAGACCTTCAGCATCTGGATACTGACTTACTATGGTTAAAGTTGAATGATGTAACAACATAATGTAACATAACACAAAACGTAACAACATAACGTAGTGCCAGGTGAGGTTTAGGTTGGATATTAGAAAAAATTTTCACTGAAAGGGTTGTCAAGCACTGGAACAGGCCAGGGAAGTGGTGGAGTCACCATCCCTGGAGGTATTTAAAAAAAGTGTAGATGTTGTGCTTAGTGACACAGTTTAGTGGTGGACTTGGCAGTGTTAGCTTTATAGTTGATCTTAAAGGTCTTTTCCAGTTATTTTCCTAAATGATTCAATGATTCTAAATTATGAGTTGAACAGTGCTTAACTGAACAGCAACTGTTGTGACCTTAGCTTGGCATTTCCTACCCTTGTTTCTTGGTCTAATGAAACTCTGCCTTGCACAATATCTGCATCAGTGACAGGCAGTGATGGAAAGTGCCACGCTATGCACAACATGACTTTAAACAGGACAGTGAATATCTGTGGAGTAACTGAAGGAGACTGAGAAGTCAGTAACAGGGGCAAGACTAGCAGCTGTTTCGCCAGGAAGCCAATGTGACTGTGGGAGAATAGAAGAAACGTCTGTTTGTAGAAACTCCAGCCCAGGGATGTTGGGCAGACAGAGCAGCCGAAGCGTGGGGCAGGGAGATGCCAGTGCCCATGGCCAGGGAGATTCGCAGGGGTCACACTGGGAGCTGGCAACCTCCCGGTGTCCTTCCCAGTGCTCCTTGCTCATCACCTCCACTAGCAAGGGGATGAAAACCTCGCTAGCTGACCAGGAGAGGGCACTGCTGCCCTGCTTTTGGATAATCTTAACCTTTCCGTGTTTTCTAATGAAAAAAAACCAAACATTTCAGCCCTGCCTAGCCAAAGGAGTCACTGCACCCAGGGAGACTCCGCTCGGGTAACCAGAGACCCTGCTTGGGTGATTATGCTGCATCCTAACTTTGATGGGAGCTGCTGCTGTGCTGCATGGTTTAAAACATTATCAGCTCTCGTATTAGAAGCACTGCAGAGTTAAGATGCTGAAACAGGGATAAATAGGCTGCATCCATTTAATAAAAGCACAACAAACAGCAACTAAAATGTCCAGATCGGAAAGGCAGAGACCACAGAGCCAAAATACTTCAACACCAGAATCAGATGCTTGAAGTGGTACAATTTCAAAAAGAAAATATTTTTACTACTATTGAGATGAAAATTAACCATTTCACAATTGTGTGCAACACGCCTGGTAAAGTCATTTGTGTGGTGGCACTTCTGTCTGAGGTAACTGCGTAGCCGATGTAGCACTTTCCCTCATGCACTAAAAAACAGCCTTTTCATTAGCAAGACACATGCTTATTTTAAAATGGTATAAAATTTTCATTTCATGAAAGCTGTGAGATTGCTTAAGTGAGGCAATTTATTACAAAATACAGGTGCTCTGTACAGCCAGTAAGAATCAGCTGCTTTGCATAACAAGAATTTCCATAGGAAATGTAATGAGCATAACAAAGTAAGCTGGAAACAAAAGAGTGTACTTAAGGAGGAAGGCTAGAATCCAAACTATAAAAAATGAAACAGTAAACTGGATTTGTCTCATTATTTCTAAAAATAATAATTTGAAATGTGAGACAAATGCAGAGAAATACATTTATAAAAACTTTGTACAAATTTTAAAAAAGCATACATAGTCTTGGAAGCACTAGAATGTAACAAAAGAGAGATCAAATGTAATCTTCTGATGTACCAATGCCATCTGAAGTCTGTTTATGTAATATTTACATTTCTATCTTTGTTAGTCCAATGCAGCAATCACAAAATATTAAGACCTGATCTACCACACTTATGGCTCAAAAACAAATGGTACATCACTATTGTAATGAAACCCTTCTGAGATACAACAACCTGGGCAACCAATCTAGTGTGGCTCTGTTCTCCTACAAGTGCACTTTTCTCAGATATATTCCTAATCGAACACTATCTCCCCTCCACATTCATCAAGTGATCTGGAAGAGCTTATATTAAAGAGTTACATGTTCCCCCTTACCAAAACCAAGAGGGAATGTTTTATTTACAGCTAAAGGAAGTCAGGATTGATCCTTGGTCTGTAGCTAAAGGAGATTTCTCAGTTATTATTGATATTCTTCATTGTTCCTCAGTTAAGCAGCTCAGTAAGTATTTATAGCTGCTGAGATTCTCCAGAAGAATGCTTTGGTACTTTGTGTTCAGACAGCTCATATAAATGCTTGTACTACCTGTTGCCTCCTTTTTTTTGCACCTTTGAGTTTTTCCTTGACTCAGTCTCCCCTTCATGTGGACTCTGTAACCTCTCACTGAAAGAAATAAAAAAGAAAAATAAAACTAAATTGTAGACAGAGTATTTTAAATGCTACAATTCTCTCAAAATAAATTACTTTTGATAAGGGAAGAAAGGCGTTCGCTATATAATTTTAACTTCTGCACTCACTGGTTTCAGCTGCCTCTGTTGAGGCTGCTAAAACAAAGTTGCATAAAGATAAATGCTCCTTTGTTGGGTCCCTGTTCCCTACACACGTACCCCTTGTTGGCTGTGGGAAAGGAGTGTGTGAAAAGGGTTGATGCCATCAGGGAAAGGAGCCATCTCCTGAAGTCAGTCCCAGGCTGAGGTCACTCAGGGGATAAATACTTTTCCCCAAAGGCCTGTGGCTCCTGAGAACCAACTGTTTGCTTTGCCTGTCAACAGGATTTTCTCTGCTCAATATATCAAGCCCCAGCGACCAGCTGGCTGGTTTGATCTGCCCATAGCAATCAGCTGGCATCTTTCAGGTTTGGAGCCATTTCTTCTCCTCTAGTTAGCACCCCAGCATAAGCCAACTGAAACATCTATCAAGAAAATCATTGTTAGAGCTGCTACCCTCATCAGCCAAACACTGGCACTGGCCTTTGTTCCTGAAATAAAGGTGGAAGTTGAAAGCCTAAATACCACAGACCATATTTTGGTTGCTACATGTCAGTGAAGCTCCATTGGATTCACTTGTCTCTGCTGATTTATGCTGTCTGTGACTCAGGTTTTAAAGAATCTAATTAAAAAAATTGGAAACAGTATTTCTCATTTCTGTACCTAAACTCAAAGTTATTTATAGAATACACAGCTGCACAGACAAACAAGCTCAGATGATTTTCAAAATATGAAAAAGAGTATGGAGAAAAAAAAGTCAAGTACATCTTAGAAGTAACTACTAAGGAAGAAGTTCAGCTAGTGGAGGCATTATATTTTGGGTCTGACTGACACAACTGATTATGAAGTAGATTTTGTACTGCTTTTTATAAATCGTTTTGCACATACCAATTTTTTAGCCTCTACTGTACCTGCATATGCCAGAAGTCAGTCCGGTGGGCTCTTGAATATTTTCAAGAGAATCATCTTTGCCTGCTGATTCTGGTGACTGAAAGGTCTTTCTTCGTGAGTTTGTTTTTTCCCCTGAATTGCCAAATGCATGCAGATTTAGCAAAAAAAAAAGAATAACATGTAATAGAGCTTGCTTGGTTTTGATGAATCTAAACCAAGAAAATATACTCTAACACTTCACACATATACATTATTATTTCAAGGAAAGCATTCCACCCTAGAATATTTTTTTAACATCAGTTAGCTCTCACAGAGCAGACCTTGAACTTTCACACTTGCTGAACACTGAAGTAAGTTTCCATGACGTACAACAGTTGAAAGCCCTATCATATATTTTTTTAGCAAGTAATTGAAATTGGCTTTTTACTACCAGCAAATGAGAAAAGCCAATTCATAATTTTATGTGATTTGAGTCAGAACAATCTCATGTTAATAAGTCACTGTTTTTAGGGCCCCGAGCTAAGCTTCCACATGTGTCCCTGGGGTCAGGGTGCCTACCAGGGCAAACAGCTCTGCACACTTGAGAAACAATTGACTGGGAGAGAGACTTCAAAATTGTCCAGTGAGTGAGCTGCTCTTCCCCTTCAGGCACTCATCTCTCCTTTCAGTATCTTTCAAATGTAATGCCAATTGTTTCATTCTGATAACAACAGAAGGACTGCATGGCTCAAAGGACAAGAATTTGCATGCTCCAACCCAAATGTGGATCAGGAAACAGAACAGCTATTCTGACAATTCATCCCTCAGTATCTCTTGGATAATGAATTAATCTAAATTTGTTAAAACTGCAGTAAATTCACATAAATATTTCAAGATTCCTGATTCAGTAAGATTCTACTTTCGAGCATGTGTGTGGAAAGGTGATTCTTCCATTCTACCATGGTAATGAAAGCTGGATGATTCACCTCTGCTGTCCTCCCAAAGACCTGGTGATTGAGGTGAATAATTTCTAAAAAACATGACCAATATACAAAAAATAATTTTGTTTTGAGCTAGGCAAAGCCTTATCTCAGTGGGCAGAATATGATCTACTGGCTAAAGGACTGCTCTGGAGTGAGGAATGGTGGCACTTAATTGTGGCTGTACCACTGGTGAGCTGGGTGAACTTGGAAGGCTGCCTTACTTTTCTAAGTTCCGATTAGGGAAATGGCACTGACAAAACATCTCTCCTGAAACTGCATTGTGTTATATTGCAAAATAGGCACTGATACATGGAATGATGTGGGTTTTTTTAAACAGTTCTGGATTGTACAAACCTGCTGGCTTGTTCCTTTTGGAAGGTTGCTTCTTCACAGCCAGTGGAACTCGGGCCAATGTAGCCAACTCACACACAAAGTCCTGCTCTGCTGCCTGCACACAAGGATAAACCAGGAGTGAGTTAACACAACACAGCTTGATTCTGGGTTATGTTATTCTACATGTGGCATGACAAAAAGGGTGTGTGTCACTGCAGAAACACAGGAAACAGTATGGTTAGCATCAGGGAAACATTTCCTACACGGCAGAGGTGAATCTTGGCATTGATTTCAACTGGGACAGCAAAGAGACCCTTACAACCTTTCCTGTTTTGCCATGGACTGCTTCAGATCCCTGAGTCATTTTACCCTGATTTACCTTTAGCTGACTCTCCAACTCAGTTTCTAGGTGATGCAATCCCAACAGCTTCTGTTTCAGAGACTCCAGACGAATTTCCTGCTGCAATTCAAACTGAGCCAAAACCTTCTTTTGTTGCAGCACCATCCTGGTCAAGAGGAATTTAAAAGTACAGATGTTGTTCAGTTCAAGAGAGGAATGCAATCCTGGAAAAGTGTATTTAGAAGATTTTGTAGAGAGAAAGGCTTATGAACGATACTGGCTCATCCAGCTTCTGCTGGGATAAAAAATTTTGTGATAGATTTTTAGGTACTTATTTTAATAACTCTCCTTGGCTCTCCATGGGATACAGGCTCCTTCTGGAGGTAGGAATTGCAACAGGAGTTTAGGTTGTCCATGCCTGGACTTTGGGAGCTGGAGCTCAGCTCAAATGTTGAAGTCTGCTTTCAAAACCATTGTATGTTTCTGAAGTCTGCTTTACTGTCTGCTTGCCAAAGAAACAAGCTGTTAGAAGATCAGGTGTGAGGATAACGGATTAGGAATTAGGCATTTCATTCAGAGCTCTTCAGTACCAGGTTGAGACTGAGCCAGAAACATGGTAATTCAAAACTTGGCAGTTGGGAGCACTGACAAATCTATTCCTCATTTGTTTAATTTTGCTGGTTAAAGATTAATATTAATACAGTAGAGCCAGAATTTGCTGAATCTGTATTTCTTCTGTTCACTTGCCTGATCTACCTTGAAGCAATGCTGTCAATCACCCATCACATTCCTCAGGGAATGAGATGACACAAATAGTTTCTGACATCTACACATAATGAAGTTGCTGTTGTAATGGTCAATGCTTACAGAAGGTTAGCTTCTAAAATTTGTTTTCTGAACTCACATTCACAAACTGGCACCAGGGGCAAAAGGAAAGAAAATAAGCTATGTTGACTTTAATAAGAGTTAAGACAAATTAATGGAAATTTTGTACTTCATTTACATAGGACTGGGATATGACCATTGAAAAAATCATAACAATAAGAAAATGGATTTTATTACTAACGGTTGTGAGGCCAGCTTAGATACTCAATAGTTACATTCCTCAACACTATGCTTCTGCTTTCATGAAGGCCAATTTTGATTGTATTTTGTTTTTAGACACTAGGACAGATTATGGGAGAAAAAACTGAGACAACTTCTAAAAGTGAATTTATACGTCAGCATAAATGATAAATGATAATGAATAACTATCAGATCTTTTATGAAGCCTTTTATTAGATGAATCAATTTCAACACTAATTCAAACAACGATGAAAAACAGAAAATGGACAATGATTTCTTTCAATTTAGAAGTAACAGAATGTCTAAAAAAAGAATTAACCTCTTTACAATGTCAAAATTGCAGACACAGTGTTGTCCTGGATAATAAACTAAGAGTAAAGAAATAAAATGATTACAAAAATGTATCATGTGCTTGTGAAGTCAGAGTTTTTTATGACAACATATTCCTTTTGAATTGCAGTGCTTTCTGTCTGGACTCTAAGGTTCATAAAATCAGTAATGAATTAAATATGGTTTTTATTTAATTAACATTTGAGGGATTCCACTCTAAATTTTGTGCAAGTAATCTTGCTTGTCCAAGGCATTCACTGAAATCTTCTTGCTATTTTGAGTATTATTTATGCTTCAAACTTTTTCTCTTCCTGGCATATGTTTACTGAAGAGCTAACACTTTTGATGTTCAAAGCAGAAGAGATGGAACATAATGAATTAGACAGCATCCGTTCCTATCCTATGTTTATGTTATATTTCTTTTAAAATTTGGCAAATGTTTTGGCATGGTTTTTCATTCTCTCTTTTCAAACTTTCTATCTATAGTTCTTCAGTCTGCAATTAATGAGCATCACAAAGTTTATTTAATAAGAAATTGATTCTCTGAGATCAAAGGGTAGACATAATCTGGCAACAGATACTTCTTTTCCATCAAAGACAAATATAAAATGCAAACCCAAGACATTTGTTCAGCTAGACATTTATGTCGATCTGCAAACATTCACAATATTTGCATAGAGTCAGCAGCGCTGCTGCCTGCTCTTACCTTTGATGGACTGGGGATGATACATTCAGGAGGCCTTTGGTCTGTTTTTCTTTCAATGCCAGTTCATTCTCTTGTTTCCTCCTAAGTCTGTTCCTTTCACTTCGTTCTGCTAAAATAATGTTTTTGTAAAATCTTCTGCTTGAAATCACAAACTCTGAGTTGTGGCAACCTTACAATTGATGCTTTGCACCAGCAAAAATGAATGCCTGTTCTAGGTAGCCTTTCCAAAGTTACTGCTCCTTAGGGATATCCAATACTTCTTACACAGTCTTGCTCTGCCGCTGTGATCCACTGTACAGACAATGGTCTGTGCATCATTTAGCTGAGATGGCAATGTCACTGAATTGCTATTTTTATCTACTTCTCCCACTAGGCTAACTGATTAACATGGAATTCAAAGAAGAAATTTTATGAAAAGATCTTTATGCCTTAAGCAAGAATTGTAATACCTAAACAAAAATGCAATATAAAGAAAACCTTCACTCGGAGGCCACTTAGTCCTGCGAATGCCTAACTTCACTAGATGTCCCCTCATTTGATGGCAAAGTATTCTGGGTACTTCTGCATATGCTCACACTCTGTGAGTAACTGCTGACCAGGCTCCTGACTCTTGCCCCTGAAGTTCTGCCTGGTGGCAATGTTTGGGGCATATCTGACAAATAAGAGTGGTTTCTTTGCACCACTGCTTTTAAATGAAACACAGAAGAAGGGAGATGGATGGGTACATAACAGATCAGGGTATATAACATTCATTTGGGGAGCACCCAGCCTTTTCTGAATGCTTGGAGAGGCTGACAGGCACCTCTTCTACCAACAGCACCATCGGGGTTACTGGCTGTGCTCTAATCTAGGCTGGGCAAGGGGAGGTACTCTCCACCTTTTTTTCCTGTGGCTGTGCCAGACAGACCATAAATTTAGATTAACTAGGCCAAGGGATGCCCAAAGAAGCAAAATCCTCTAGCCTGATGTTAAGCAGTCACTGGGAGAGAGAAGCCTGGCATTATGTTCCTTACTCTCATTTAGCTATCACTGAATGAAGGACATAAGAAATTTCCTATCTGGCCATTCTAACCCCAGGGCTATCACACAGCTGATGGCTCTCTTGTCAACACTGTTTTTTCTATCTTGTGTTTTAGAGAGAGAAATTATGAGAGTATCTGGTGAGTGGGATCACACCTTCAGTGTGGTGTTCATGCTTGGAGATCACCTAACAGATCAGTTGCTTCTGAAAAGGAAGAAACATGGATGTTCTGCCTCCTGGCCAAGCTTCAGTGGAAACTAGTTGGCTGGCTGTCATGGTTTAGGGTGTCCTGGATGTGCCCCAGAGCAGAGCTTCAGGTTGTTAAGAATCACAGAGAGAAACTTAAGTGCATATGGGGCCAATATGGAAGCGGAAATGAGAAAGGAGTGGGGTTCTGCATCCCAAATTTGGACTTATATGTACTAAAGCATCCAAGTCCTTTATTAGACAGTACTGCTCACTCCTAATGTAAAAAGCACCAACAAAGCTGAGCTAGTTATCTGTTGATACTGAAAATCTCAGCTGGGCTGCAGCACACACATGTAGGTTTCCAATATTTTTTCACTGTAGTAGTTGACTTGACCTGTGAAATTCAGCTGGGTTTCTCTCTGGCCATCCAAATCTAAACCACTCCTGCTTTTATTACGAACATCAATACTCTCATGCTCCCTTATGCCTGTAGACTTACATTGCAGCAGAAGGATTTTCTTTTTCTTCAGTTGAAAAGAAAAAGTGCTCCACTTACACATGTAATTTTCTTCTGTGTAGTTCATAGAACACCAATACACTGGAACAATAATTTATACACACAAACTCTAGGAGGAAAAAGAATCTAAACAAAGAACTGCCAGAAGGCTGACTGTGGTTCTAGTGACTGATGTTCAGGTCTCATAACCTAACCGGGAGACCAGTTGAGAGCAGTATCAAAACACTGATGAAGCAGAACATTCAAGTGTGTACCGACATCTATCTCAGCTCAGATCTGAGAAGCATTCTGGAACAGGCTTCAGTTTCAATTTCTGTTTAAAGGAACCCAAATCATAGGGATTTTAGACACTGTAGCTGGCTGAATCAGGCCAAAAATGTCTTTAGAGGGACTCTGAGAACTGAAGTAACTGACTGCCTTGCTAGCTGACAATGTCTAAAACACAGATTACCAAAAATACCCACACAGATTTTAGCTTATCCTAAGCAATTCAGCTTCCAGTATTAAAGTTTTCAAGCTTCACAAGAAGGCAGTGCAGAACCCATTGGTTCTGTCTTATAACCAGTGAGCATATTTAGCTACTACTGGGGCTCATAGGTCCCTTCTACCAACTCATCTCTAGATCTCACCCTTGAGTGGATATGCCTGTTACTCTTCAAAAAGTCTCTTCTGGGGATAAAGACTCTTTTCTGTCTAAAATTGTTAACTCTAGGAAAAAAACAAACATTCCACATGTCTCAAATACTTAGCCTCTGATGCTATTGCTGTTTTGCTAGCTTGCTAACTTCACTTAACAACAACAACCTTCATCCAGGGTACGGAAAAGTGTTTACAAAAGAAATCAGCAATCCCAGCTTGCTTTTGCTTTCCTGTCCTGAACGAACTGAGCGATTAAAAATAATTCCAGGAGAAACTGCCTGTATTTATGTGAGATCCAGCAATTCATAAACCTCTTCAGCAGTTTCACAAGTTGTGAGAGGGTCATGGCTGACAGCTAAGAAACAATGCAGTAGCTCACACAGTGTTCCAGGATGGGCTTGCTTGACTTTTTGGTGTCTCCTCTAATGCATTTTCTCAACTTCAGAGACAGCATTTCACTGAGCCAAAAAAGGGATGCATGTAAGAATCTACTCTCCAAAGCTGAGAGCAGTTACCTCAGAGGTAGCAGCAGACTGTCCGACAATGGTGTTTACATTTTCTAACATGGGAGCAGGGATTGCAAAAGACTGGATCTCCTCCCTTCTAGAGGCGCCTGTCATACACCCTCTCTGTCTCCCTATCAATACTTGATTATTTTTGTTTGCTGCAAAGTTAAACAGTGTTTATCATAGACATTAGCTGTACAACCTAATACTTGTACAACTCTTTGCTTTCTAAACTCTTCTGCCTTGTGTTGAGGTTTAGAGCACCAGAAAATCAGCCGCTGGTGGTTGTGACTATGGTGGCATCTCTGATCTTAGCTTGGTGAACCAGAGTTTGTGGTTAGACTATGATCTCCAACACTGGGTCAACGTTCTGTGTGTGTCTGTACCAGACTTTGAGTTAACAGTCCGGCCTCTATGACTGCAATTCAAGTAATTATTAATTATAACGGTTCTACTATTTCCCCTTCAAAGGTGGAAATGGATCTACACATTTACTTTGCTTTGTTGCTTACTTTAAATAACAGATGTGTGCTATCTTTAAAAGCAATCTTCACAGTGATAAGGAAATTAATTTATCTGCTAAAACCCTAGAATTATCCTATAGATGTCAATATCATACATACCTTGTAAGGATTTCAACTGTTGAAGCTTTTTTCCTTCATAGCCTTCTGTGATTTTTCCTAATTCCTGATAGTAGTTTTGAACCAATTTATTGATATTATTGCTGGTCCCATACACGCTTTCTACAGCAGCTTCCACCAATCTCTCCTGTATTACATAGTACAAGTCAAAATTCACTTTGTAAGTAAAAAACTGGAATGTTTTGTTCTGTCTAAAACTGAAGACCCAATCTAATTTTGCTTGTGCACACAAAATTGTGAATTTAGTGCTTTAAAAATGTGGCAGGCTGAGATACTGGAAAATGGGCATTTCTATTAATCTGTGGAACACATCAACATGAAAATTAGAGTAAAATCTTTCCAACGTGTCTCATCTCCACCTGTGAAGGGGCCATTTCCCTATCTGTTCAATCTCTATAGCCTATTTTCCCTGCCAACCTCACTGCCAGCAAAATAAATCAATATATGTGTAGCTCTACTACAAATTTCCATTACACAGAAAATCCTAATATGTCCTTTGGAACAATTTTATTAACCTATGAAGCAAGTTTTATTTTTATTTAATTATTTATCTATTAATTAATATTAAACTGTTAATATACAAATATGATTAATTAACCACAAAACCTCCATCAATAGATAACCATCTCCATTTCTTCCTCTTTTCTGCTATTCTCTGTCATCAAGAACTCTCTCAATTCTTTTCATGTTCCAGCATTTGGCTGAATGAAACCTGTTTTGGCTGCTATCGCAAGTCACTAGAAAATACTGTACTTCTACCTAAGTGTTAGTTTGTAAATCCTTTGCAAGGTATCTTCAGTTTTAACATGGGTTGTAATGGTCTCCTGCTGATACTTCTAGGCATAGAGTAAATGCATAAATGAAAGTGCCTTCGATTTTAGCAAAGCAGTACATACTGTGCTTGGAAAACCGCTACTGAACATTTCTATACCTTGAAGTCCTGTCCATCATCTGAACTCTTTTTTTCAGCTTCCCGTCGGGCATGCTGCAGAAGTGTCTGCCCAATCACCTGCTCCATGTGCTGCTGAAGAAACTGAAGAGCTTCTTGGATTTCTGTGACTAGCTGCTGGTGAAATTCTAAATGGGTTTGCTGCATTTCTTCCTCAAGCTTCTCCTCCTCTTCCAGAATGTGGGACTCCTGGTAATCAGGCAAAAAGGTAGCACTGCCATTTAAATACATCGACAAACTTAGTCAGCTTCACTTTAAAAAAAAGTCCTACACCCAGCCAGAATGTTACTGTTTTAATACATAATAATATAATACTCTAATAATCTAATTTCCAGCAGGAGTTTCTGTACAGTCATTTAACACATTTGTCTTTGCAACAAGACTATTGCCTCTGTCATGATACATACAGTAACAGCTGTATCCTGTCCCAGTAGTCATTTCCAACCGATGTATTCCCATCTTTGTATTCTGTACTGTTGAATTTGGCCTTATTTCTATTAAAACTATGAACAATCTAGGTCAAATATCCTGAGTCCAGTAAGAAATAATTGTGGATACCTTGATAAAGTGTACTGGAACAAGGTAAATACAGAGTTATGCACCTGGAATACTCATACATTTTGTCAGGTCTCCCTGAGAAAAAGTTGGCATATTGGAAGTTACAGCCCTTCAGAGAGGTCATGAACATGTTTAACAGAACCTGGAAACTGTCTGCACTCTTGGCATATATGGTATCCTGTGGTGGTGACTTCTACAGCTTATCCACACATTTCTTAATTTGGAACCTGCCATCTACTAGCTTTGCTTGGTGCTCTTTTCTTCTTTTATTAGAAACAAGTTCTCTATTAATGTATTTTATACCAGTTTTAAAACCTAAGGTATTTCAGAAGACATATCTTTTCAGGCTGAAGAGTTCTAGTCTCTTGAGGTCTTTGGCCCTTCTTTTTAAATCCGCTTTCCCTCTAAACTCTCTTTAGCACATAATAGCATATCCTGACCAGCATGACCTATTCTGTCTTCCGTATGTGTATTAGTCTTCCATAGATTGCCTTCTATTGAGTTGCTCATGTCTCTCTTGTATTAGTATTCTCATTTAAGGCTAAATAGCATTAAATTATTCTGGGAGATTCAACAGTACCTATTTGATGCCCTCTTGGAAATAAGAAATGCAAGTACAATAAGAACCTGCTCTACCCACATTCATCTGTGCAAAAGAATGGTGTCCCTATTAATCCCGGGTTGTTCTGACATGTCTTTATTTATAGCTCAGACGTATATTTTTGATGTTTTTTTAGACAGTCAGAATGTCATTAAACCATTTCTCTTTTTTTTTTAAGAGACTCAATGTTATGCTACCATGTCCAAGCTAGGATTCTTCAGTGGCTTTTTATATTTTATGTTAAATTAACAGATAGATGTGACACTGCCTACTAGTCTAAAACTGGAACAAACAAAAACTGTTTAGTTCAAACAACACAGTTATGTCTAAAACTCTGGTTGAGTGTTTGTAAATCAATCTCTTCCTTAACTTCTTATACATTGGTTCTAGTTTTGGAGGTTGTTTATAACATTTTTTTCTCTCTGACTTTTCACAATTCCACATCTAGGCCCTACTTCGTTGGCAGCAAGGATCTTGTATGTGTATTTTTAGGCACTTCCTTGTGAGATGGGTTTTAGCTGGTCTTGGCAAAAGGCTGCATGGCGAGAGGCCAAATGAACAGTAATACCTGGGGACATTTCATTTTTGTTGGGAAACACAGTGATTGCATCAATTAACATCCCTGTGGGAGCTAACAGAGAGGCAGTAGTGGAAAGCACAAAACAAGGAATGCGGTTATATGCATTTGTATTTTTTTATTTTATTCCTTCTGAAAGTTAATGAGATTTTCAGATTTTCACACTTAACAGGAACTACTTCAATAGAGTATCAAATATGGAAATGGCAGCAGACAGAATTTCCTTATTCCTCTTCCAAGTGGAGAATTAGGGTTTGTATTATGCAAATCAGATTAAAGGAATGCAAAATATTATCTCTCAGCTAATTACACAGCAAGAGCATGGAGCACAGAGCTGCAAAGTGTTCAAGCCATATGTACAGCAGCAGTGGATTGGACAGGGGCTATCACTGACACCTGCTAGGAGGCTCCTCTGAGGTAGAAATCTAAACTTTGGTGTTACTCTAATTAACAGATTACCCCTGAAAAACACAGTCACAAACAGTTTGTAAGCAACCTGTGGGGATACCAAGTCTAAAAATCCCTTAAACTTCCTCTCGTCTCCTTGACCTACAGGGGTCAGATTATTTGGACTGGATGCTGAGCATAGCATGGACAGAGGAGGAAGAAAAAAGAATGAAAAACGCTGACAGTATAGAAGAACTTGCTAGAGCTGGTGGAGGAAAGAATTTCTTCTGATGCTCAAGTAAGAACTTTTCAAGTGCGTGTTCCTGGCAGAATTAGTAGGAGTTTATTTTACCCTGAACCTACTTGTATAGGAGTCCTACCCTAACTTGTGTAAGGAGTCCTTTATACATGTTGGCATGCCTTCTTTTATTAGTATTTTCATATAAAATAAAGAGCTAAATAAGCTTGTTATGATAACACATATCGCAGATATCAGGCCAGTAGATAAAATATTAGGGAATTTAACATGTCTGCCCAAGCTGAAACAGGAACACTCAAGGACCTCCTATGCCAGCAGTGGGTGCATTTTTGACTGAGAATATTTTCTGTTCCATTTGGAACTTGAACATTTTTATTTTTGAGATCTTCTATGGCTACTTCTAATGCCAGACACGATAGCATGTGAGACCTGTGTAGAAAAACTGTACCTACCACTGCTTTCTGTAACTGCCACTGGTCCTCATCTTGGCAGGGGGAGGAACCCTTCTGCAGGGTATATTGCTCTCTTAGGTCCTGAAGCAAGCTCTTCTTTCTGGTCAGCCTCATGCGGGCCAGGGCTGCCATTCCTACTCTTCGGAGGGTTAACCTTCTGAGTACTGAACGCAGCAGAAGTTGGTGTTTTTGCAATATATAGTTAACAGACCTGCAAAAAAGACCATTAAAAATCAATCAGCTAAGCTGCTTGCTGATTTGGCACGAATTCGTTCAGCAAAGTCATTGCTCAGAGATGACAGGAATTACTGTCATTACTCTGTGTAATGTCTTCTCATACAAAGCATGACTTGGAAAGCTGCTCATGTGTAAAGAGGGTATTGCTGTAACGGACTTCTACTTCTGCCACACTAAATTTAAGCTAGAATAGTAGGAAAACAGATAAATAATAATCTATAATTACATAATAAAAGTTTTGTTAATAGCAGACTTGAAATAAGATGAAAAGCGAATGTAATCAGAACAATGGGAAAATTATTTCGATACAAGGCAGGACAGCATATCTGGGATTAATAAAAAGGCACACTCTAAAGAGACATTGAAGAGGCTAGTGTTAGTTGGCATGGCAGACATGGCTGAAGCAAGTCAGTAATGAATTTTAAACAGGAGAGCAAATTTCAAAGTTAATTCTGGACCAGGTGAGTGAAATCTGTGTGCACATTTGGGATGACACTACCTGTATCTAATTGGTATGTATGTGTAAGGCATCATGACCTCTACAGATACCGAATGTTGGGAAACATTGAAGTCAGAGAACATGAAAATGGAAGGTTGAACTGAAGAGCCAAAACAAAGCACTGCAATGGCATTAACAGCAAAGTTCCAAATAGAAAGGTCTTCAAATGCTTGGATCTTTGGTAATGTGAAGACCATGGTAAATTAAGTTATTTGATATCTTGATCAAAACAAGGCAGGTAACACAGAATTTAGGTTTTTTGAGAAGTATCTCTATCAAATAAATGTTTAGCTACACAGAGATGAGATAAAACTAAACTTTCCTTGGTGAATATAGACAGAGAATGCAAGAGAAGAGTCTTGCAAAGCGATGGTCAGTAGTACTGTAATCCAAGAAAGCTGGACTGAACATTTTATCTTGAAGGATATCCAACTCCAGTGTGACATAGAGTGCAAAGAGAGGCTGGTTCAAGATTAGGAATCACTTACAAACATAGGAGTAGATATACAGAAAGCACACCACCTGACAAATCACAGAAAACTATTTTTTCTACTTACCACGAGTCATATCTGTTTTTTTTAAATTTGTTTTTGATACTCAGATAAAAAATTAAAGGTCTCTCTGTCATAATCCCTCAACACTGCCTTCCACAATGTAATGTACACAAGTTTTAATTTGTGCATGCAGCAGTGCGATTTTATCCCAATGCTTACTGATGAAACCGTGCTTACTCATGACTGAGGCATCCTAGTCTGCTTATGACACCCTGAATTATCTTCTCATGTTTCTCAGACAGGTGGTTTTGCATCACAGCAGACAGAGCATATTCCTTTATCCATAGCTAAAAGCAGGGGGAAAAAAATACAATCGTAAGATACTCTGATTCAGTCACTCCAGTCATTGCATTAAGAAACAGGGGTTTATTTGATGTCATTTTGCCAAAAACAATCATCCCCTTCTTTCAAGAAACAAATTCATGCTGAATTAAAATTATTCTACTTAGGAATATTTTTTTTCTCAATGACCAAAGTCTTAAACAAAGCTCAATTAAAAGAAAGGGAGGCTCTGCACTGGGTTGGATCAGTCCTGAGTTGTATTTCCTACAGATTTTCTGGTTTCAGCAACAGAATAACAAGAGAAAAAGAACAGTATGGCACATAATATTGCATCGACTCTTATCAGCAGGTTGCAGTGGGCTTTTTGATTGTGTTTCTCTCACTAGTAGTGAATGTAGGTTTCTTTTCACAGAACAAAATAAAGATATCGTCTTCCATCACACTTTCGTGTATAGTACACAGTGCTAATAGTTAGAAATGGAGATTGCGTGATTAGGTTTACAAACTGCAAGTTTACAGCTCCTTCAGGGTGATATTTAGATCAAAGAATTTACTCTTTAAATGTTTTGATGGATTTGCCATTAGACTGTAAACTTTTGGAGATAGGGACTTAAGTTTTTGTTTAGCATATTGTCAGAATTTAAGGAATAATAAGCCATAAGATGACATGGTTTTAAGGCCCAAACTCTATTACTGTGAGATGAAGAGTGTATTTTAGACTACACTGGCAGCTGGATAAATGCAGGTTGCCTGCAGATGTATGCAGAGCTCTAAATTAAATACAATACTCAGAGTCTCTGACAGCTTTACCTCATGTTCTAGCCTCATTCAGGACATGAAGGACTAAATTTGCTATTATTGCAGACTGTAAGGCTTCACTAGATTAATATGTCTAGCAAAGAATTAGATGCATAATTGCATGATTGTTAGTGTTAGGCACTGTAGTGTTAGGAGTGGTACTGCGCCTTCCTACTGGATTTGACAGCCTTTTCCTTTGGAAGCAGTGATCTGTGCAGGAGAGAGGCTTTATCTGTGAGCACAGAACGAACTCCCTGAGGAAGTGTGGAACATCAGAAACCACAGCATCTTTGGCTGTAAAATAAAAACGTAGTTCTTTCTTTGATAGCATCTTCTCTTTAGTATACACAGCAACACATGTAATTGACTCCTCTCCATGCAGAAAACCTTATGGGCAGGCAGTCAACAACAGGTGACAGATGGAAAGAGTGCAGCTGAGCATGAGAAGCACGGCCCACAAGTCTGTACAGCACCAGGCAGCCCACCAGGCTGCTCCTGGAGAGAGCTACAAGATGTACCTGTATAGCCAGACCTCAAATGATTTGAGTCTAAGCAATTTTTAAAATCACAGAGCACAGCCAAGCATAGTGCCTTCTCTGACTGCATGCTGCAAGTGTCAAATTAAGGTCTATCAGGTCTCTAGGTATCATCATGACAGATGGCAAGTACTTGAAATAATAACGATCAGTATTTCCCTTTAGCAGCTCTGTGGATATGGCACCCTAACGTTTCACACTACTCTGCATATGCCTCGTAGATCCATCACATAGTGTATTTTAATGTCTCTTTCAGCCGTTAAAAGAAGGGCTGAAAATGACTTTTACTTTCCAGATGTATTTTCATTTTCAGTGAGAGACTGGCTGTGGCTCTGATGTGGCTTCCCATTATTTTTGGAGACCTGATTATTCACTGAGAAGTTGCTCTTGAAGGACTTGTCTGCACACATACTGTCAAACAGCACGAGGGTATAGATCACCAAGACAGGACACCACCAGAGAAATTTTCTGAATTACAACTGGAATGGTAAATGACACAATATTGCAGCCCAAGAAGCCAAAATTTAGCACCTCTGCTGCTATCAGTATATCCTATCAAAAACGGCACTCAGAATGATAATAAAGACAAGGATTGTAGTTGCTTATTTCTGTTCATGAAGAAATAGCCTAGTTCTATAGTGGCGAATGGAGTTTCTTCTAAAGGAAAAGAATGAGTCACCTTTCCCATTGTGAGTGCATTTAAGTTAAGCTGTATGCAAAATTTATAAAAGGTCTCTCACCCTCCCTGACACCAACGGAAAGCTGAGAATATAGCAGCGCAGTTATTCAGCTGAACAGTAAAGCACATCAGCCATGTAAGGGGTAAAAGAACAAAGAGGAAAGGAGGAGGATTATTATGTATTTAAGATTAGATGATAAATAAGGAAGATTGAGATTTGGACCAATCACTAAACCAGTGTTTTGTCTCAAGAAGGCCATTAGGAAGATGATCAAAAAAAGGAAGGATCAGCTGGGAATAAACAGATTATTGCATGTTTTATTGGAAGCAACCCTTTAGCAGCTCACTGGGGTGGGCTGGGAGTGCTGGATATTTTCCATCTCTGAATACTAGAAGAACTCACACACACAGGCACAAATGCAACAGCAAAGATCCTCTGGGAATCTCAGTTTGAGGCTGCTGGTGTATGAAAACCTGCAAAACACAGACAACTGTTTCATCAAGCCAGGTGGAAAGGTGAAGCTTTGTGCTACACCAATCTTCAAATGCTGGGTCAAGTCACCAGGTGTCTCTCCAAGCTTTCTTGATCTTGGGAATGGCCTTTGCCATTTGCTTGGAGACAGTTCAGAATGGAGCGGAGAAAATCACGCTGCTGCACAGACCCAGAGGCTGGAACAGAGCTCAGGCTCTCGATTCCTGCATTTAGCCAGTAAAACCAGTGACAAAAGCATGGTGAACAGGGGAGTAAAGCTCCCAGGAATGTCTGCCTTCTTGAAGAGTCATTCCAATCACTATGAAAAGATGAGTATAAAGCAAAGAAATCAACAAAATGCACACCATCTCAAAACTGGTAAGGAGGTGCTGGTTCAGCTTTCTGGGTGTCAAGCAATGATATGGGAATGGACAGAAATCTCCTCACCCTATTTTTACTCTGTAAGCTTCTCAGTGTCTTGATCCCTGGCAACGAGTCTGTTACAAAACCTTCTGGGCACTGCTAACATTAAGTATTACTCTCTGGCAACAAAAATGAAGAATGTGCCTTTTGTAGGTAATGAAACCCATCAAATATTTTGAGTTATACCTAAGATATACCAACAGCAAATTAGACCCAGGTAAGCTCATTCTTTTTTTCTGCAGCTCTCAGTTTGACATTTTCAGCATAGATTACTGAGGAAATCGAAGGAAAGCACCTTCTCTCGAACAGCCTGTAGATGGGGTGCGATGCACATTGAATGCCAGGCAAGTGCCTCAGCCTGGTGCAGCAGCCGGCTCCTGGTAAGGGCTGCCCAGGCAGGAGAGCTCCGCTACAGAAATCATGAGGTACAGGCTATGTGGGAAAATGTTCAACATTTACTTTCATTAGTCATTTATTCCCATTTGCCTCACTCACATCCTCAAGTGTGTAAGGCAAAGTTAAATATGAAACGGATATTTTCTTTTCAATTGTAAAAAAGATCCTGTTCCCCCAAAAGGACATCATATTCCAGATGAGTACAAACACTAGGAAAGATACAAAGAAAAAAAAAGCAGTCCAAGCAAATGTGAAAAATGCCTTTTTGAGCCTCCTTGAAAAGCACACATAAATACCCTGGTGAAAAGCCTCCTAGTGTTAGACTTCCCAGGTCTGTAAAGCAGATGATGATGTAACTCTTAATACAGTGCATTTATTCAAGAGCAGATGAAAGACATATCTACTGCTGGAAAACGCCTGATAAAGTAAAAAGCCTGTCAATGTGAATGTTGATTTATGGATCTTCTGTCATATTCAGCACTGTAACATCCATGGGATCTCCTAAGTGACATGATCTCCTGTCACAAGTGTCTGATCTCCTTTCTTCTTTCCTTAAGGTGGAAACCAAGTGCTCCTTTTTGTAGGACGTGTCAGCCTGTTGCTTAAATATGCTTGTTGCTGCATTTATAGCAGGAAAGAGCAAAGAAAGGCACTGTGCACTTGAACATAACATAATGAGTTGTGTGATGTTTTTCAGACTCTTTTATACAGGAAAATCTGCCAGCCCAGCTTTGGTAGAACAGCTATCTCCCTGCATGCTCTCTTTGGAGATATAGCAGACTTTTTTTCAGTTTAGTTCAAACTACTTCTAAAAAGCCACATGCACTAAGTTAAAAAACCTACACAAGCTCCTGCAAAGAATATTATTATGGGGAATGACACACTTCCCCACTAGGAGAAACCCTTGTCTCCTCTACGAATTTATCCCACAGAATCACTCATGGACAGTTCTGTCTGCCACTCAGGAAATTTTTACATTGAATATGGCCCAACTGCAGTGCTGGTGACCCAGAGACCAATGTGAGAGTTCTGTCATTGCTAAGTGAAACCCTCTATAGCTCAGTAACTACTGTTAATGACGCCAGCAAACCCTTTATTCTTCTTTTTTTTTTTTCCAGCTAGGAAGTCATCTGCTTTATATTATAAATGCTATGGTACACTTAAAGTGATGGAAAGTCAGCTTTCTAATTTAAATAACCTATGCTTGGGCATGAATGGAACATCAGATTTCACACACAATGAATCCATTATACAATGCTGCCCAAAGAGCTATTATCCAGCAATTGAGTGCTGGAGATGAACTAATTCTTTTAAGCCTTTGAGAAAAAATCCCAGGGTGTGGTTTCTCCAATCAATACTGTGCCCAATGATAGTAACAGAGGAACACGTAAACAACGTTTTTGGGACAAAACTTCAGACTTGAGATCTCCTGCTCTGTGGAGAGTCTCCTAGCTGTTAAAGTGCATCCTCTCTGGCTCCAAACAATGGCTGAGGTTCAATGGGACAGTGGAAGGATCAGAGCAGTGGTGCCCTAACGTGCACTGTGATTGCTGAGACTAATCCTAAATTGCACACCAGAACCTCCTCCTCTGACTGCGGTTTTAAATGACAGCAGATACTCTCGCAGTGCTTTGGCCTCCATGCACTGTAAGATATGCTTGTAGTTCACCTACTTGACCAGGCTGCTCAGATCATTCATATAACATCTGGCAATTTGTGAACCCTCGGTGAATGTGAAAACAAACAGGAACCTAAAGACCTAAGCTTGCCAAGTCAGGTGTTGAATCTAATCCTTAATAAAAAGGAGTAAAATGAAAAAAGTTGAGGTCTGATATTGTTCCATTAATCACTGAAGTTATAGGTGTGCCAAATTCAAACACTGAATGCCAGCCAGTAGTCTTGGAAAATATAAATGCCTGCCCTTAACTTAAGTGTGTGAGCAGACTCACTGGCATCAGTGGTCAGTCCCAAGCATATGTTAGTTTGTTAAATATCCCTGTGACACAGAAACAGAAGAGGCAAGCAGAATGAACCGTTGTTGCTTTTCTCCTCTGGTGTCAATGCCCCCTGTGCTGGGTACAAAAAGAGCAGGAAAGCTGGATGTGTGTTTCTTCACCTTCTCAGAGTAAAGTGTAAGGTTTCTATAAAGTGTATATCATATGTTTCCAACTATTATACTATATATATAGTATTAACACATAAAAATTATTAAGAAATATCTATCATTGTTAGGAATCTTTCCTGTGAACTGTACTCACATGTACACTCTCCAAACAGACTGGAAGAAGATTTTTTGGAAGTCTTTCACTAGATGTTCAAGAGTTGAGGACAATAGACAGCAGCCTTGCCAAAAACTGTTTATGTGCTGACAAACTTGTCAGACACTGTGGACAGATGTTCAGTAATTACTCTTTGATTCCTTTATGCAAGTCTACACTCACAGTATATATTTTCACTCCATACTGCCTGTCAAACTTCTATCTTGAGTCTGGACTTGGGCTGTATATTTATAGACAAAATACTCCCCACAGATAAGTATCTTGATAATTTTTTTCTATATGCCTGATTTTAGACACTGGCATTGCAGAACATAATACAGGTCTTACTTCTTTTTCTTGCAATAGCTGTTCCTGGAAAAGCTTCCAGCGTCTCTGGTGGTGGGTCTCCCATTTCTCCAGCTGAGGGACCAAATTTTCCTGCCATTCCTCTTTCAGAAGCTCACATTCTCGTACAGAGATGCCGGTCACAACAGGCAGGGTCTGAAGAAACAGCTCCGTCACCAACTCCGCTAAAGCATGGGAAGATTTAGTGTACAACTCCTAACAAAGGAACAAAGAGAAACAGAGACAGGTGAGAAAGTGAACCCCTTGCCCTTTCACTGCATGTCTCCATGATGCCAGTGAGGGAACCACATCCCAGTGAAGACACTGGGACAGTGACCGAACCCTAGAACTAAAATCCAATGCCACTAATGCTTGAGGTAAAAGATGAGGTTTTGTAGATTGAACAACTTAAATGTTTTGGTTCAAGGCACACAGGGGCATTTGAAATGCAATAGTGGCACAAGCACATGAGACCTTGAATCTAAGTGCTGTCCACATGCAACGGCAGTACATAGAACATCTTATTTTACTGGCTAAGGCAATGTGTGATAAAAACATTTATTTTGAAAGTTCCTGTGGAAAAAATCCAGTGTAGCACAGCACCTCATAGGCACATTTTCACAGGTGCTGATATGAAATGAATGAGGCAAGAAAGAAGAAAGTGTTAAAAGGACAGTATGGTTTTTAGTTAGGCAAAACTGATGCTAGTCATGTTAATAGTTGGTGCTCCAAAATATGACACTCTTCAGTGCCTGAAGAATAGAATTATTCAAATTCCTTCTGATGCAGAACAGGTTCAAGCCTAAGACAACAACTATCTTCTGATGGTTTTATTAAAACCAGTCCCATATGAGTGGTTTTCAATTGCTGAGGCTAGTTGACTCACAAGTTGAGTTTAGGTGATTTAGTCAGAGGGCATCCAGGCTAAAAAGTCTGTTCAAAAGACATAATTTCACTGTCAAATGAATGCAAGCTGTGTTTGCAAACTTGCTACAAATTGAAATAATCCCTGAGGAGGAGTGAGGGCAGGTAGCTTTTCCCAGTAGCACAGAGAAAACAAAAACACATTGGAAAGGTCACAGAGACACTGCGGTACTCCAGCAGTACGAAGATCTATTCTTGTGTGAGTTCCATGTGATCTTACCAGTTCAAAAAGATTTATTGCCTACTTGGTTTTGCTTTCATTGTGAATCAGTGTAAGCCCTCTTGAAAACACTTCTCTTTCTTTCTTTTCCTTAAAATACTGCTAATATTTTAAAAACTTTGGCATTCCTGTTGCAAGAACAGGCTGCCCAGGGAAGTAGTGGAGTCACCAACCCTGGTGGTATTTAAAAGACGCGCAGATGTGGCACTTAGGGACATGGTTTAGTGGTGGGCCTGGCTGTGCTGGGTTAACAGTTGGACTCGATGACATTAAAGGTCTTTTCCAAACTAAATGACTCTATGATTCTGTGATAACAAGTCAAATCTCCTAGCTTTTGCCTTCTTTTAAATACAGGTTTAATTACAATCTCTAAGTAATCAAAATCTAGAACCTCTCAATTGAAACACAGAGTATTTATCTAGGTGTCAAAAACATTTGTCTGCAGCTCATAGGAAAGTTCTAGTGGACTTTTTTTGGGGGGGGATGTACACTGTATAATATACTATTGTGCAAGAGTCAATTCCTACTGCTAGATGTGATAAAAGAGAAAATATGACAAAAAAACACCCTCAAAAACAAAAGATGATGTTAAATTGAAAAGTCAAGATCTCAGACATAAAGAATGACTAGAACTTAGGTTGCATGTGGAATCCAGTTCAGTGCCCTTGTAATGATAAATTTGGAGCTCAAGTACTGTTTCCACAGGACCTTTATCTGCTCCATGTTTAGGTTTATCAATATGCACTGAATGGATAAAATTATTTTAAAAACTTAATTTTGTATTTCTCATTTATTGCAAAATATCCAAACAGTGCAGTTCATTATTATTTTCCTACTGGGATCCCTCTAGGATCCTAATCACCATATTAATTAGCTCTTTCAGAAACAATAAATAGCTTATCTCAACAGCTCCTTGCAGTAACCTCTTCTTAAAGATTATCAGGGCATAATACCATCAAACGTATTCTCTACATCTTTGAGATGGGCTGTCTTGTTTTTTTCCCACTCTCTTACCTGTTTAAAGCATGCAGGATTTTCAGAATCCAGCTCCCACTGGCTTTGTTCTGAATTCCTGTAAATTCAGCTACATGTTTCCGAAAGTGGGTACTGGGTGTAAGTATAAGGATTAGTAGCCAAAGACCCAACAACTGGATACCTCATTTCTGTAACACTTCTCCCATTTCTAGTGATGGCTCACTATTCAAACATGATAGTATCATGTTCATCATGTTCATCCTATGCAGAAGGGTGGACCTCCCCTACACCTTAGCACAGTTACCAGTTCCTGTTACAAGAGTCAGGATTGATACTATCGTAATCATCTGTTGTGGGCTTGCCTTAGCTTGCCAACACTAAGGCAAAACGGTTTATTTGAATTCCCCCTTCTGTTGGTATTCATTTTAAAATTCAAGTCTCCAAATTTTGGGATTTAACATTATCTCAAATATCCTATGTTTCTAATCCCTATATCCCATACAACATTTAAAGAACAATCACTCTATCTGTGTAAACCATCTCCTCTCTGAGCTTTACTAGTCTTTCAGGAGAAGTAAATTCTCCTGCTGTTAGTGGGTGTTTAGGAATCTAAGAATTGCTCTTGGGTCTGAAATAGTTCAGAAGCAGTCTAGAAGAGTCTATGGCATTTCTACTGCAATCTCAAAAGATCTCAGTGTAGCAGGGTGTTAAGGAACTCTACTCTTAAAAAGAGTTCCATCTATGGCAGCTAATCACTTTGCAACACTTTGCTGCAGAACTGATAGCATTTCCCTGGCATGCTGACAGTTCTACATCATTATTTACTAGGAAATCTTTCGCACAGAACATAAATACGGTATTTTGTTACTTGCCTTCATGCCATTTAGTTTATAGACCAAGTGAATAGAGTTCTGCTTGCACTCCTGATCTTCAAATGATACTGTGTAGCTCCCTTTGGCACTACCAGAGTGGGTACATAGTTACCCAGGAAAAAATGTGACCTAGGTCCTGTTCCCACAAAATTACTTACCCACGTTACCTCATTCATATGATGGGCCAAGTTATCTTTAGATCAAAGGTGCTTAACTATTTATTTGCAAAATACTTCATGGTGAAACTGGTGCATGAAAGGACAAGAAAGTGGGATTAAAATTCTAGGAGCAGTTTTCACATCAACAGTCCATTGAAAAATGAAAACACCGGGTGAATAAATGGAGGGGAAGGTCTAAACAGCATGTTTACTGTATCTCATGAATGTTGCAAACTGGCACGCAAAGGAACAGGAAGCCTGCTCAGGTGCTGTAAGTCCCTGGGATGGTGATGTAAGTCCCTGGGATGGTGATTTTTTAATAGGACTGAACACTTGCCCTCTAAATTCTGTTCTAAATTCTCCCCTGTGCAGGACAGAGGAGAATCCTGTACTTACTGGCCTTATCTGTGGTGCAGGATCACAAAATAAACCATCGTCAGTGATGACTATCAAAATACTAACTTTGCTTCAGTGTTCAAGGAACCACTAGCTGCTAGCTTCTTTAATATGAACACATTATCATACAGATATCAGACCCCTGGCAGTCCTTGCAACCCAGACCCTAATGTGACAGGGCTTGCTGCAGAACTTGAAAAAACACAGTGGAATGGCCTTTTAAAATTTGGTAGGGCAAATTTTAAGTCTTCATTTAGGAAACATTGCAGGTATCAGTGAATTCTACCAAAATGACTCAAGTTAACAAAATAGTTCAAAACTAATTGTACTCTAAGGAATGTACTCGATCTGAAACAGCAACAAAGTCTGCGAACAGGGATGGCACACTACATATTACAAGGCTTATTTTCCACAGGAAAAAAAAGAAAACCGTTAAGAAATCTTACTGCTTCTAGCACCTATTTTTGGACTATAGCCCCTACAAAACAGTTCTTACAAGCTTCCTGATATGCCATCTCTTGTTTTTAGAACTTTTACTTAATGAAATTTATTCAAATTCATTCCATTAATAGAACAGCTGATTGCAGTGTTGAATGAACCTGTTTGTAGTATCTGGCAGTCAATCTCAAAGCTTTTTAAAAAATCTCCAGAGAAATTCATCAAGCATAAAGAAACACCACAGGGTATATGCAGAAATAAAATGGGCTCAGTTAAAATGCTGAGTGCATCTGAAATTCAAACAAGGCAATAAATATACAATTTTGTGCAAAACCAGGGGAAATACACAGCTTATCAGATTTCACTACAAAACTAAAAAACAATATTAACACTCTCCCTCAAACCCAAATGATTAAAAGGTTCCTACATGCAGATAAGAATAGTCAAATTGCGAAGGAGGAAAGTGTATTTAGAAAGGCTAGTTGTACTATATTTTACATGCCAGCCACTGACTAGTATAAATTATCTCCAAGAGGCAACTGCACAGCTATTTGTTAACTCGTGATTCAACAGCATTTCATTCAAATCATCTAAATTTCTGGTCAAAGCTGCAGAACACTCTTGCATGTATCTCCAGAAGCTCAATGGCTAAGACAACTTGTTTAGGAGGTTAAGAGATTCATCTCCCAACCCATATTGTACCTTATTAAAGGCAGAGATTCAATATATCCCATAAATACTCCAAACATTCTTGGACACCCCTGGCCACTAGAAGATACTTCAGATTATAAACTCACACTAAACAGGGAAAAGCTGATTGCATGTCCTTTCTCCTCTCTTCCATGTGAAGAATTCTGAAATGCTAACTGGGAAATGAAAACAATAGCCCACTTTTATGCATCCTAACACCAATAAAACACAATAACATTGCGGTCATCCTTGGCACAAGCTAATAAGAAACAAAAAATTGATTTCCATGCATTTAAAATGGAGGTTCATTGAAATTCTAGTCTTGCCCCCTCACTGGCCCTTGATTTATTCAGGAGGCAGTTTCAATCTTCTCTTTCTCTACCCTCTTTTAAAAATGTGCCTTTGTAGATAAGGTTATGCCCTTTACTGGATCTAACTATTAATAAATTGTGAATCTATCTAGAGGTAAAATACACTTTCTTACGCAATAAGGCAAGAAGTAAATTTCAGAATGAAGGCTATCTGTATCAGGCATCTTGTGTCTGCTTTGACTGAAATGACCAGATCAAATTTCGTCAGTGTCCAAACTCAGAACGACACTGAGCTCGCATGGGAAGAAGTTCACATATTTAATGTATTAGATCATGCTGTCTTCAGCCTTTTTGGAGTAAGTCGCAGCTCATGCTGTCTTCAGCCTTTTTGGAGTAAGTCGCAGCACAAAATTTTCAAAAGTGAGCATTTGAGGTAGAGGTCTCTTGATATGGGTTTTCATCTGAGACAAGGTGTGGGTGATTCACCTTGAAAAGGAACTAGCTCTTGGTACCCCAAAATGCAGTCCACACTAAGAAAAGCATCCCTAACAATAGCTCATGTTAATGAAATGACATAGGTAAAGCAATGAAAGATTAAGTCTCTGAAAATCTGTACCTTCTGACAAAATAATTTTCCCCTTTTACTAATAAAGGAAAAAAAATCAAATACATCGCTTCAACCTCACATTCATGTTTACTCATTCATAAAATGTTTATTGCCTTGCTTGTTGATAATACTCATTACTTAACAGCTTTTAGTCTAAATTCTTGTGCACTATGTTCTGTCAAGTCAAATGAAATAACATTCTGGTGAACTGCTATCAGCAAAGGGGAATTATAACTGACAGTAAATTGTCTGGTTTTATGGTTTTGATGTTAAAGCTGAGGAAAAATAATTATCTTACCATGGACTATGTCACTCCTAGCTGTTAATTGATTTTCTTTGTGCAATCTGCATGCCTTTCCTTAATAATGAACTGTTAACCACCAACCTCTTTTCACTTCTCCTTTCTCTACTGAAGTAAGGAGGTAGCTCAAAAACAAACAAAAAAACAAAACAGAGAAAGAAAAGATAAAAGGTTTGTGAGCGTCTGATATGATGAACTTAAGACATTTTTGCAAGGAGCTAGCTATCAGTCTTTTCAAGAAATCACGAGAAATGAGAAATAGAACAGGATATATTGAGGGAGGGGGCTTTGGCTGCCATGTAAAAGAAAATTATGGTAAAAACTTTGCAACTGAAAAGCTACCTAGGCCAATAGAAAACTGTTGCACAGCACAATATTCCTTGTGTACGGATAGCTCTGCAACTTTATGAAAATGTTGGTCTGAACCATTCAATTACCTTTAACACAATTTCTCCTTCAGTTATGATTTACTGCGATAATCAAAATCACTTGCTCCCATTCCTTAACTTGCACTTCAAAAATTAGTTACGGAGCTTGTGTCTAGACACAGACTATTCCCCTACAGCACACTATTTTAATCCACTAGTATGGCTGAAAGATCCTGTGCCATCCTCCAAATATAACTCATTCATTCACTTCGGGCATCAACAGATTCCATTAACCTTGGTTAAATTATTTTAATTGATTTATTCATGTGTAAACAAAACAAACCTGCTCAATTATGCTATGCAAACACAGTCAGCTTCCAGATCATTGCATTTTTACATATTTATTCACAAATCTGGATAATAGCACTACAGGCTACAGCAGTGCTAGAGGGTTATATAAATCTATCTTGATGAACTCATAAACTGTTTAAAAAGAGAAAAATTGAATAAAGGATAGGAATTTGAGAAGGGCTTAGAAGAACATTGTGAGAACAAGGTAAGGATCTTCTCCCACAAGTGAGTGGCACTTGCAGGTACGTGGCATCTTTTCTCCTGACCTCTAGATATTCATTGTTTCCCTATTTGGTCACATGGTGACCTCTTCCTTATGTTTTAGTGTGATCTCTGGCATTGAGGTTATTTTTCTACTTATTTATGAAAATAGGTCTGCCTTGCTTATTTATAGTAGGACAAATCAAGGAAACTGCAGAAGTAAGTCAAGTCATTCTAGGGCACAATTGATGGAGGAAAGGAAGGCCTAAACTTTTAATATATATAAACCTTTATCACATCTAAAAGCTTGCCAGGTCCTTTTTTCTAGGAAAAAAAAAAAAAAAAAGAAAGAGGTATAATGGCCTTTATATATAGCTGCTAAGGACCATGAGCTTACAGTGATGGCTGGGCTGTTGGTCGAGTGCATTTGTCAGAGCGCAGCTCCTGGGAACTTTGTACTCGTCTTACTTAAGGATTTATTCTGATTTGCCACCTACGGTGCAAGTTTTGATACAGTACTTAAATGGGGAGGGATGGTTTAGAAAGTTGATACAGGGTGGAGGCACTTACATGCTTGAGGACAGTTGCTTTGAAACCTGCTAGTAACTGCTCTTAGCTGAAGGTATGCCCGAGAACAGACCTAACTTAAGCTAACTGGAGATTATGTATCCTTCTAACACTGGTGCTGCTACTAGTACATGAACTTATTGGATATTACTCCAAATGGTCATTTGTCTAAACCAACATAGCTGTTCTTCACTAGCATACTGGTGCTTATCTGATAAATCACAATATCGATGATGCCTCAAGGATCACGAAAGCAACCGAAGAAAATAGAGGACTTGGATGTGAAAATAAAAACTACCATGGTTTGGGTTCTGTTGCCATTAGTCTGAAACATGTGCTATGATTCATTTCAGTTCTGGGGGGTTTCCAACCAAAGTCAAGATGGCAATGAATACAAAAGCAGGAACTTGTCTGGAACCCTAAATCCTGTGAGTACTGGACAATATTAAATTGTTCAGCCCAGAATAAATTTATGATATTTCTGGGCCAGTAGAGAGTATGAGCTACTTGGAAGAGGGGGCACACAGAATACTATTGCTAGATCTTGGTTATGGAGAAACTATAATTCAGGTAACACTTTGCCTCCTCTTAGATTTAGGTAATTAGCTCCTATTAAGACATCCGCGTTTTATTACTCTTAAATGCAACAGCTATTTAACTTCTGTGTGTGGGAAAATATAACCACTTTGTGCATCTGCAAGGCTAATTTTCATTTTCAACAAAATAAACTGGGATGAACTCTTAAATATTTAATTACTTCTAGTTCTTTCCACTTTGTGTTTACAAATGTATGAATGCATCTTTTCTAAATGTCTTGCTGTCTGTCTTTGGATGTCTTTTGGATCACAGGCTGAGGAATATTCATCTAAGTATCTGTGGAGCATCCCAGCATGACTTCAGAGTCTCACCCTGGTTTTTCAGTAATATTGCTAGGCTTCTGTTTCTACTGGATTGATAAAAAGCAACAGAAGAGAACTCTCGAGTGGCTCACTTCTTTTCTTGTCTTGTTAGTAACACATGCTTACAGGTATGGAAATATGGAGATTAAGCGAGCAATACAATGTTTAACCAAATCTCTTTTTTTAACCTTTTCCTTGCTCATGGTAGAACAGAAACTGCAGAATTCAAACCTTCCAAATGAGTGCAATTCAAATGACTATCAGCTAAGCTTCAGGGAGTACAGACCTTCTGGAATGACAACACATTGCTCTGCAGTGTTTCCAGATGTGCCCAAACTAGCTGGTTCTACAAACTAACTGGTTCAAACCTGATTAGGACATAGGTCTTGCAGCACAGTGCTGACTATTGCCATGTGAGGGTCGCTGGAACCCAGTTTGTTAGTCTAACGTTTGCTTGCTTAGGTCTACCTGAGCTGCAGTCACACCACTGCCCTGTGGAGTATCTCAAATTCCTGTCACCTTCTCATGGGTATCCTGGCTTCCCCATTTGTAGCAGTAGCTTGTCCCTAGCAGAACCCCAAGAAACTAAGTGAAGAGGCAAAGCTCTGCTGCCAAGGGAAGGCTTCTGCTTGTCCATGGTGCACTTCTGCTCTGAAAGTGTAGTGGAACAGGAGAGAGAAGCAAAGGCAGTGTGCTTCTGAGATGCAACTCCTCCTTCCCTTAATGGTAAATCCACTTTTGCTTTTATGCCCCAGGTAATGGACAACACATGTAACCACTTCCCTCAGCTGTAGAAGTCAGAACAGCTCCATTTACCTACAGTACGTATATGATCATTTGTATTTTTTCTTCTTTCTAGCTTCCACTGCTTACAGGGTATATTCAGAAGCAGTTTCCTCTCCTAAAACAGTCTATAATATCTGTATTTATGGTTAAGGGGAGAAGGTGCAGTTTTTCATTATGTTAAATGTCACAATAAAAATGTTTTATTATTGAAAAAAAAAGTGGAAATTAAGATTTGTAGACCCTCATTCAACATGCCAATTGGATCACAATACTTGCAGTTTTTCATGTCTGACAGTGTTTGTTTGGTTCTAGGAGTAAGAGAGCAGCTGCAGTATGGAATATAATGGCTTAGAGCTGGGTGAATTGGCAGAGTTCAAGTTTGTGAAGCTCTCCTGGCAACTTGGCAATTCTAGAAACACTTAATTATGCCAAAACAATTTTTCTTTAATGGAAAAGAAAACTTAGCTAACAGTGCTGAAAGAAATGGGATTTCCAGTCTGATCTTAGTGTCACTAAAGCACAGTACACAATAAAGGAAAGCAATATAATTTCACAAATGAGGTGGAACACTGCAGGGTAAAAAAAATTTGTTTGGTCTCCAGATACTTCATCTGAATCAAGGAAGGGGGTGGAGAAGTTAGTGACTCTTGAGAATGGACTGCGCACAGTAATACCAGCAGACATGTTACTTTTCTTAAATTAAATAGCTTTGTACAATTAATCTACTCTGATTCACTGGCATAGCCCTCCAAGCAAACATTTCCTTCCTCCGAAGCAGTAGTTCTTCTGAAACACCCTGTTGCTTGCACTATTACATAAAACCATGGCAAATCTATTTGTTCTAAATACAGTGCCTTTATTTTTTTTATCAGTTGAATTTGAAAAAGTGCATGTGGACTAGTGCCAATTAAGATTGTGTGAGTGTCTTATCCTAAAGTGATAGGGACTACAAGTTTCCATAACACCCTGATCTGGTCATAATTAATCACGACAAGGATCCTGTTGAGCTGAAAGTGATTAGTTCTAGCCTAATTAAAGGTCACTGCTGGCTACACTTTTGAGCTTCATCAGATAGATCATGTTATCTAATTTTTTTGGAGAAGACAGAAAATAATTAAAGATGACGCAAAAGCATGAAGCATCTACATATTTTCCAAGCCAGCAACATAAAGAAGTGTAAAAATATTACTTACACCAACGATCTGAACTTATTTCAGGGAACTAGTGTCAAAACAATTTCTCCAAGAGGAAAAGAAATGAGAAAACTATTTTTGGAGGATGTAGTGAAGTTGACTAAGAATAGTATTATCCTACCATGCTGCAGAGGAGATAATTATGCTATATAAATGAAGCCTCTGTCCTGGTAGTAATGCCAGATGTTGTATGCTCTCAAGTTTATTGCAGCCTTGTCAGCCACCCAGGCAGCATGTTTTAGCAGACCACGTAGGCATTTTCTGACTAATATGAGGTTAGGAAACATAGCGTGTTAGGAAGATAACGGAAAAGGCAAGCTAATGCGGAACACTGTCCCGTCTCCATCTCCTGGTTTGCCAGCCTAGCTTTCTAGAGCTGCCATGACCTTTCCTGCAATTCCCCAATCTTCTCCAAGGCCTGACATTGTGTAGTGGAGTTAGAACATCTTCAGAATTATTTTAGTAAATGACACGTATAACAAGAGGTGGTACCTTGTACAGATCTGCAACAGCCTCTGTGCTCTCATAGTCATCTTCCTCCTCCAGTTCCCACTGTGCTAGCTGATGCTTCTCTAACAGCTCATGGTAAGCCTAAAGAAACACAATAAGTTTGTCTTACCACCTTAATTTGAGCATATCCTGTCTTGAGTATGAAACTCCATAGTCGCAGCAATCTGGGGGTAAATAGTATGTATCTAGTACTGAAAAACATGTGAAATGATCTGATTTGCAACGTGCTTTCCTGTGTATGAATGTAATTTCATCATTTATTCAGTACTATGAGGTGCAGAAGAGCCACCAGACATCATCATCAGACACCTTAGTTACAGCTGTATCACACTGTGTAGGGCTTTTGCTGTGGGGTTGGTCAGCATGTCCCATGGCGGCCCCTAAAAGGCTCACCTATGACTTGGTCTTTGGTCAAAGATTTAAGAAGGATGCAATTTTTTTCTTCATGTCAGGACTGTGATGTGTTGGCAGGCTCATGTGCTGTAATGGAAAACTGAATTTCACAGACAAAGAACTTCTCATTCTGCAGACTAATGAGTGGTCTTATACATAAATATTCCATATTTAGATTTAAATTGCCAAATGCCCTTCTACATGCCTGTGGTAAATATGGCTTTCTTCATTAGGACTCTTCTAAAAAGCACAAAAGTGCTCATAAACTCTTTGTGTACAGATCAGTCTTGTAGAGGTGGACTTTAAAATTCACACCAATCATGAAATTGTCATTTAACACAGATTTTGACAATTGCTGTAACTTGTATGTCCACCAGGGGTAGGGTTGAGCAAGACTGGGTTACTGTAAGTGGCACTTTTTGGCTTGTGTGCTTCACTTGACCATTCCTGTAGTCTCTGCCAGTAAAAAACAAAATGAAAATGCTCCTTTTCCAGTGGAAGCATAGATGAAGGAGACAGAATGATACAGGGACTCTAACCTTTCCTATCTAGCTCATTCTGTCATATTAAAAAAAAAAAAAAGACTCAAGAGCTGCAGCAACTAAATCATTACCACTCAACCTGTGTTCAGAAGAAACTGATGTGAAGAAAGTTCACTGTAAAATCCACCTTCTTAATTGGCAACCACTTAAAATTCAGTAGAAAGGTTAGTTACTGCTGAGGCTGCTACCATGGTGGTGCAAGTCCTTTGTTGAGGTGGAAGGGGGAAGGCAGAGAAGAAAAGTACATCTGATGGTACAACTCTTGGCTCATGGTGAGGATTTGGGATCAACTCCTTCACCACTGGGCTGGCTGTGTAACCAAGAAACAGTTTTAAAACAGGTCCTCAATGCTGAGGGGACTGTTCGCACAAAATAATTACTGGACTATTCAAGTAAAATCACGGGAGCTGCAGATATATACAAATTTTTCTTCTTCAAAGAGTCTCTGGACCAAAGACTCTATGTTCTGGGACAAAAGGCTCTATCCACTGTAGCAGTGGAAAAGCTTAAATTTCTGACTTTTATTATTTGCACACAGGCATTTCTTAACACTAACAAGCTGTGTTCTGTCCTGCAGCACGAAGTGTAAACTGCCCATTCCTGCTCTGCCTGTCATAAGCAGACCATTAGTCTACAGTTTAACTGAGCATATTTGTTAGCCTTCTAAGGTGTACAGAATAGAGCATCACTTGCACAAAGCTATGTGGCTCTAACTTTGTACAGGAGAGGTCTTAATACAAAATTTCTAAGCTTTGTTTAATGAATTTGGGATGTGTCCAAGGGTTTTTAATAATGTATGTATAGAAAATACATGCACAAGTGCTCAATGGCTACAAAAATGTGTAATAGAATAATTTGTCTCAAGTTCTGAAAAGCCAAAGAGGTAAAATGTGCTCTACTGTTTTAAAGTGCCTGAAACCTTTTGTTTTGAAGTGAGATGTTGCCAGACAGGCACTGCATACAAGAACAGTAACTGTATTATCCATTTCATAAAATATAATTAAAGAATTTGGCCCTGCAGTACAAAATTGCAGTGTTGAGATCAATAAATTTTGACAGTTTGCTACAGCTGGAACCTGGGTCTTCTCACACAGCAATTTATCTAAGTTATTAAATTTCATCAAAAGTTTAATGCTGCTGGATGTAACCACTTTAAATTATTTCTTTTCATGAAAATTGAGGATTGATTTTTTTTATTTCTTAATAACTTGGGTCTGTAGTTCTCAGCAGCTATAGGAGTTTTGCAGCTCTCAGCATTTACAGCTATGAACTCTGATTTTGTGTACACATTCCGAACAAAAACAGTAGAGCTCTACAGAAAATATGTCCAAGAAAACTTTACACTGGCCACTGTACACCATATTAAATTATCTATTTGCAAACCTTCTCTAAAGTATCCTGCCAGCAATCATAATTAGTTTTCCTTCTGCTTATGTGAAATTTGATTGTCTTTTGAGCCTCAGTAACCTCACTCACACAAAACCAGTTAGATCAGTGCACTGTGCCTTCCTCTGTAATGCAGGCCAGCTACTTTCCTCCAGAAATTTCCTATATTGAACCAAACATACAATACCTAAGTAAAAGATGTTTTCTGTAAAATATGCAATCTAGCATTAACACCCTTGGGCATTTTGTTCTAATGCAACCAGATCAACAACGGAGAAAATGTTTCTAGGCAATAGGGCATCTGACCGTAGCCTACATGTGCTACTGTACATGATTTTCAGGAGACTCAAAGATCCCGATTTTATGGAACTGGGAGAAATCTGCAATACATTTGGCTTTTATGTGCTCACCTTAAGAAAATCATGAACATCTTCATTATGAAAAGTTTTACAGAGGAGATTCCCTTGTTCAGCTTTCTGCCTGTGTTTGAATTCTTCTCTCTTCCTCGCACGGCACTCCAGTCGTTTCAAGATTAGGTCTTTACTTTGTTGGGTGCATTCTGGAACATAAACCACCGATGATTAGATACCACAATTCCACAGGGAGAAAATAGCATCTGCTACTGTCACGCAACATAAGCTCACAGAAATCTGTTAGTGAGTGAAATGGACAAGTAATTACCATGCAGGATTTCAAATTTGATTGTTACCTTGATGGTCTTTTCAGATGTTAACTTTTGGGTTGTTACATGGCACTTAAATCTATCAGGTTTTTGGATCACTACCATCCTACACCCTCTCTTTCGCTGGTGCTGCTGCCTATGCAAAGGCAGTATGTTAGTTCAAGAAACAGATTCCCCTCTGCAGCACCCCAAACCTCCCTTTCCTGCTTTAGGAAGGTCCAGAAGTGGCTCATTACCTAACTGCAGATACGCAAATGCTGCTGCAAGGACAGGGACAGTAACATATGGTAAGGAGAATAGGTTTAGAGCAGTGGTAGTTCAGATTAGCTTGAACTGGCATACAGCCATACCAGGCTTCCAAAGTGACTCATCCAAGAACCTGCAGCAAAAGTTGTCAAGGTCCTTCTGCTTTTGTGCTAGTACTACGAAATATTTGGGACCAAGGTCTTTCTTCCTCCACCCTCCCTATAGCTCCAAGTGATTTATGAATTCATGACTCTATCTGGACCCTGTGCTGCAGAGCGGAATTGGTGCTTTTGCTGTTCTGTCACTACTTTCTGTCTCATCACCTGGCCACCTAAGAAGAACTTCACTCACTTCCCCCACTCACCTTGTCCCAGACCAGTATTTCACTCCTGACACAGGCAGCTGAAGGAGAATGCAAAAGAACAGTCATCTGTGGCTGCTGTTCTGCCACCGTATCAAGCCGCTTTAACTATTAGAAATTATTTTGTGGAGAAATAAAGGAGTGCAATACTGTAGCACCTAGCATGTTACTTATTCTCCATGCTAATTTATTGTGCTTATCCACAGGCTGATGATGCACCGACAAAACACTTGAAAGTGCACTGAAAGTACAGGAAAGCCTGCAATAAAAATGTCATCTGAACAAATGTAGCAACTGTTATTTTTGAACAGTACTTGATTCTTTATGACTTCCTTGTTTGTTTCCTAGGAGCACAGTCATGCTGGCTTTGTGTTCTGTTTGTGAATTACAGGTACAGTTTAACTCAGGTATTTAGAAGCTCATAAGCAAGGTCAACATAGACTTCTATGTGAAAATGCTGCACTCCAGATTTTTTTTTCTAAGCACACTTCACTTCCCTCTAAAACCAGGAGGTTGATAATGCCCTTCTGCACAGGTAGTACCAACCACAATATATAGCTAGATGCACTACAAACACCTCCTTTGCATAAAATCAAGGCCTTGACAGAGGTATTTTTGCTTTAGAACTAAAGAAACTTGACAAAAAGGGGGAAAAAAACACCCAGAGATGTATGTTTATGCTTAAGGAATGTTAGTGGTTGAACCTACACAAAGACTAAGAACTAGGCATGGCAGTTTTAGGAGCTAATACCCATGAAATAATATGTATCACAATATACATGAATTCATTATTATCAACAAACTGTTCACATGGTTACTTTATGGCTCTACAGTGAAGCAAGCCTGCAGCATGGGAATTACGACCACCTTCTACAATGAAATGACTGGCTTGGTAGATGAAGGAAGTGCAGTGGATATTGTGTGCCTTGACTTTAGCAAGGTTTTTGACACAGTCTCCTGCCAGATCCTCATAGATAAGAGGATAAAGTGTAGTCTGGATGAGCAGACAGTGAGATGGACTGAAAACTTGACAAAGTCCACCTGGAAGCCAGTAATACATGATGTACCCCAGGGTCCAGTCCTGCTCAGTATCTCCAGAGGCTCCTTCCAGCCTCAACCATTCTGTGATTCTGTGAATTGCTGACCACGAGATATGGCACAATTTATTGACACGAAGCCTGAAAGTGAACGAGCAGCACTGCAGCCAGAATATACTGCAACAAGACTACATTCATTCTGACAATTCAGTTCACTGACTTCTAACCCTAATGCCATTTTGGTAGGACAATTTTCTTTAAATATGTCCACAAGTAGCAGAAATGGTTCTGGAAAATGTGTGAGTAAAATACTTCTCACTGCTTTCCTTTTGGCTGAATGTGTACTATAATTTTCTGTGAATGCTGATGAAAATCACAGAGCCCTTGATACCACACCCATCAGAGAACTTGGGAGTATGTTTCTCAAGGTGTTGAGCACCAGGTAACAAAGTGGCAAAGGAAGAATCTTAAATCAGCAGGTCAGCCAGCTTAGACTTTGTTGTAACTGGGTACTTTCCAGATAGGCACTGTGAAGGAGTGTAAGAGGAAGAGGAAAAGACTTTGGTTTTGAAGTATTTTTGTTTGACATAATAAAAAAGAGGTTTATCTGAACATCATAAGCCTTAAAATTATCTTTTCACAAGAGTGATAGCACAACTAGGTTTTGTGTATTTTCTGGCTCCACATGTTAGCAGGAGAACATAAGACAGTATTCTGCATGTATACAGCTATTACTGCCCCTAACATTAGCCAGTATCGCAAACCACGTCAAGGGTGTGAAAAGTAAATGGAGAAATCTCACAAATACCTGTAACAAATGTGGCTCTTCTTCAATCTTGAAATTATTGAAATAAGGTATAGATCACGTGAACTGTAGAGTAAGTTCATAGAAATGCCTGGAACAAGACCTAAAAGGCTTAAAGCCGAAGTTCCCACTCTAAGCATTCACCCTTCACAATAATAGTGTTCTTGGCCAAATCATCAATACCTTTTTAAAAAAGAGGGGTATAGGGATGAAACCATATTTTTTTTACTATTTAATAAAACAATGAGAACTCATACCCATGTTTCTTAAGTCAGGAGCTCTGGTCTCAGTACTCACCATTACTGAAATGTGCCAGCTGTTCCCAGAAGGCCTTGTGCAGGTCTGTTAAAAGTTCTTCCTTTTGTCGGACTGAGAGGCTTTTCTTTACAGTTAAATGGTCCAGAATATTTGATACAATATTTAATCTACACTTGCACTCTTCTGGTATATTGGACTTCAGTGAATCAATCATTTTCACCATAAACTCCCAGTTGAATAACCTTTCCTGAATGTCCTAAAACAAAGTAAGTGCTGTTTAGAAACCAAGAATGACCTTCCAATACCTGAAAGGGGCCTATAGGAAGGCAGGGGAGGATCTGTTCACAAGGGTTTGTAGCAATAGGATGAGGGGTAATGGTTTTAAGCTAGAAAAAGCTAGATTTAGGCTGGACGTTAGGAAAAAGTTCTTTAATATAAGGGTGGTTGATCACTGGAACAAGTTGTCCAGGGAGGTGGTGGAGGCCCCATCCCTAGAGACATTCAAGGTCAGGCTTGATGGGGCTCTGAGCAACCTGACCTAGAGATGTCCCTGCTTGTTGTAGGGGGGTTGGACTAGATGGCCTTTAGAGGTCATGGAGACACGCGTGCATTGGCCTTTGCAATGTGATACACGCATCACAGTAGTGACTTCAGGTAGGGATATTTCCTGTATCTGTATCCAAACACCTAATTTGAAGTCTGCCTATCTGAAGGAATTTACTGTACAGTAGACCAGTATGGGCCAAGTGTCACCAGCTGCAAGGACTATCTTCATATCCGTCCAGTTTAGTTTACCTAGCTGCTCCAGTGCAAAACTAACAAGCTAATAATTACTGTACCTGTTCATTAGTAAACCAAATAAACCTAGCTATCCATTTCTTCTCCAAATTACTAATAATTGCAGTGGGCCAGATTCTGATCGTATGTGTTAATCTATAAATTCCAAGTAATTCTTTCAGTATGTCCTGTGCAAAGCAAACAAAGGATCTGTTAGATTTAACACAACATAAAGCACAGTGCTGATGGATTCATAAACAATTTTCCCTCTTAAGACCATATAACTAAGAGATTTTAAGGGTTTCCAATTCCAGTTAAAGTCATTGGACACACAGAATCACCTTCAAATTTATATTAGGATTTCTCAAAGTGGAGTAAGTTGAAAGAAAAAGAAATGTCCTAATGTCCAGGGTAACAATTCTCCCTCATTATTAGATCTAATGCTGTTGCTCCTGGTTCACTGGCTGCATTAATATCACTACTCCTAACATACATGGTATTTTGAGAATTAGAACTCAAGTGCAGAGTTCACCCTCCCATGAGTCTTCATAAACTACAATGGAAGTTGGGCTCTTTGCAAGAAAGCTGAAAGAGACAACTAGAGCAAGCAATCTACATCATCCCCAAGGCAGGACTGACAGACCCTGTACATTTGCATCATTCTTTGTGTTCAGATTGGCTAAATCTCGCTCAACTTTTATTTCTTTTTGTACTGTACCATTGCCTGTAAATCTTGAGATTCACTTAATAAGTCTTCTACTGCAATCATCTTCTCAGTCAGATTAATCATTATCTTTGTTGCTTTGGCACTTGAGCATTTTGATTGGTCCAAAAAAGCCTGCTGGGCTTTGTCAGTCTGCTTCCAGAAAGCTTCCATCTGTGGAATATGAATCAAAGAACAATCCATGTTCCCTCATTAATCATCTAGTATTTCATTACAGCGAGAGGCATATGTGTCTACTGAGATACAAGTCATTGAGACTACAGACAGCTTTCAGTATTAGTTATAGTGAACATTTTGCAAAGCTAAAGAGCCTATTTACTACATGATGATACACGTGTTGGTGGCACATAACCAGTAGCTCAATCCTGAGCCTTTTAAACATAGTCATTCTGTACAGCTTGCTAAAAATTTGTTAGTTCTCCGTATACTGCATCTATAAAAGCCTATTATGTTGTTAGTATTAGTGGAAAAACTGAAAAAGGTAATGAATGCAGCCCTTTTTTCTGGGAAGTTTATTTAGCTGCAGGAACAGGCATTCGAGTCAAACAAGATTTCTGCTAAAAAAGGAAAACTGAAAATTGGAACTGTATTTTACCATCACAGCCTTTCAGGGCCACATCCTACATAAGTACTTCATTAGCTGTGCAGGAATTTAAGTAGTTTATGCAGTATTAGCACAGTGTATGTGCCCATTCTGACACAGTACTGTATAGGTAATCCCCAGTTTTACGCTCTGAATCCCACAAACACTTATGACTGTGCACAACTGTGAATATTCTGTGGTCTTCAGTGGAATTGCTGGTACACATAAAGGTAAGAAAATGTATCCATCACCAAGATTTGTATTAAGTACCTGTGAGTTTTGAAAGAAACTGTGACTATGTCATTTGTGAGTACAGCAGAACTCCTGTTTCTATTACTATGGTAAGAGTGCATGAGTTCAAGGTCCTGATCTATACCAATCTGCTTACAGGGAAATAATTTTCAATATCGTTGAAAAGCATCTGCTGGCTTAAGAGTGACAGATCCACTGAAGGATGACTGGTGCTGGTGAATGACTGGCTCATGTTGCTCAGTGAGGCTGCCAACTATTTTATATAACTAACTCTGAAGAACTCTGAACAATTTTTCACAGAGTGAAGTTAAGCTGCAAAAGAAACTTGACACAGATGTACCATTGTTACCAGGACTTCCACTATGAAGTGAAAGGCATAGATAACCAAGAGAAAGCTGAGAAAATTCCCAGTGAAGCACTTAACCACCCAACATTAAAAAATGTTAACTCCTCTATGAAAAAGGCCCAAAGCTGAGATGATGGGCTGTTTAGTTCAGGGCTGAAGTGCCACAGTCAATCAGTGCAGGCAGCTCACAGAGCCATCAGTCTGACTAGTCAGTGTCTCATTTTCATCAGCAGTCAATTTGCTCAAACCTCAAAAACAGGACTTGAAAGGAGACCATCTTCCAGATTACTCAGTTTACTGGAAAATAATATACCAAATATTCTCAACCTCCAGTTTTCTACCTTGCAAGCTATTTGAACACAGTGACACTTCTGAAAAAAAAAACAACTTTGAGAATCAAACGCCTGCTATCAAACTATATTTTTACATCAAAAAACATGTAAATGCATTCTAATGTGGAAAGTTGCTACAGAAAAAAATGTTTTATTAAAGTATATGTGCAAAGCATACTAGAAGGTCATACTGCAATTATTTTCTCAGTACTACAGCTGAAAAAGTTTTATAGTCTCTTAATACTCTCTTACTCAGGTATGGAGGATTGAAGAAAAGAAGGTGCTAGGATAAAATACCTCAAAGTCAGGCCAGACACAGGCTTGAAATAAATCTTACCATCTGACAAGCCACAGATATTTCTCAGCTCTAAGCCCAGTGTAATAACACAGTATTTGTATGAGAAACCTATTGGCTTTGAAAGGGAGTTGGAAATACTTTGCTGGAGTAATGTAAAATACTAACTATGGACAAGTCAATACAACAGTTGAAAAAAAAAAAAAAGCATTCCCCATCAAAAGAATAACATTAAAACAAAACTTTAGAAAAAAATAGAAACTTACATTATCTATTACGTGCTCAGAATATTCCCTTTCCTTCCTTTCTAAGTCTTCTAGAGTTTGGTACTCTGAGTTATGGGCTCCTGACATTTCAGTATTCTGGAGTCTGGAGTCAAGTTGTTTCTGCAACTCTTCAAAATTCTGGGGAATAAAGCAAGTGATTTTCTGTTAAACAGGAAAACAGACAAAACTTCTAAATTCAGGAGTGAATTTGTATGTCAGTTGTGGCTCACGGCTAAGGAAGCTGAACAAGAGTGGACAGGAAGTTCTGTCTCTGTGTAACACACCTTCTGCAGCAAGCAAAGAAAAGGTACATGGCAGCTCTGAACTACACTTAACACAAATCCTTCCACTAGTATGCGAGTACAATAAAGACTGTTGCCCATCTCCACTGAATTCAAGTTTTAGTGAACACTGCTCCATGAGCTTTCATACTAATAATCCTTTGAATCTACCCCAAAATATTTTCATATTAATGCATGTTCCCCATCTTAAACGGCAGCTATGCGTGTACAGGTAAGTATCCAGATATAAAGATCAGACAGTGTTTCCTGCAGAGTGCTAGCACATATGGATGAACACACCTGTAATGCTCCTACAGGACAAATTACAGGTTACATCGTTATATGGGATTTTAAAGTTTTTCAGTTGTTTGAAATGAGATGACTTTTTCTGACAGTTAATGATACCGACAAATACTTAGTTTTTTCCTCCTAATAATCTTTAAAACAGTACTGTGTCTCCACCTGAAATGTATATTGACTGTCATTGTACGTCTTCCAGTTCAGAAGTAGCATGTTTTTTGATACAAGTGCATGGGAAAAAAAAAAAAGACAAGGAGGAAAATAGACATATTTTCCCTTGATGAAAGCCATGAGTTTCCCTCTAGTACTTTATTTCCTGCTATTTTATTATCAGTAATGATATATGGGAGCAGACAAAGACCTGATAATTACAAATTATTAAATCTGAGTGAGTATGATTCACAATGTTCTGTTTGCTTGAATGGATTCAACTACAAAATGCTTTTACCCTTTACAGATTGCACACATCACTGTCCTCATCACCTCATACAATAAAAAAGAGGAAACACATACAAGGTAAGGGAGAGAATCAACTAACAATGGAATTTCTTTGCATTTATCTGAAATAGATTACAAATTATATTGCTGCTTAAAAGGAGCAGGTGAGATAGCCTGCTGAGGCAGCTTGCACCAACTGGTGTGATTAACTCTTATTTTCTGTGGTCTTAAATAACCAACAAAACCACTTACATTTTCCTGAATGAAAAGGATCTTCTTGAACAAATCATCAGTAATTTTCTTTTTATGATAAAAGTCTGTGAAGTATATCTTGAGAATCTGAAGAAACATCTATTTAAAAGGAAGGAAACAAAGTGAAGGGTAAGAGCCTGTACAATGTTTTAAGGACATCTTTGTGGTAACTTTTACTGATTTAAATCAATCAGTGACAATATAGTGAAACATAGGCAAAATAACAGAAACATCATCAGCAACTATGCAGTACTTCCATTGTGAAAAATTCTTTGGCTTTATTATGATACTGGAAGAGAGTGTTACATTCCAACAAGGACATAATGTCATATATTCTTGTAACCAGACTGACATATTTGAAATTGTCCTGTACTAAAGAAAATGTAGATCACTTAAAAATATAAAGCTCATTTTTCTAAAGTTTAATGAACCCTTAAACTGAAAGATACTAACATATTCATTACTGATTTCAACTGCAGTTGGCCAAATGAAGTATCACACATTCTTATATACAATCCAAAAGTAACTATCTCAAGTCCTAGCTACCTTATCTTACAAAAAATACACCTATCTTCCATTTATGTGCTTTTAAAAAAAAAATTGTAATACTAATATCTTCAAAAAGATGTGACATTTAACAGCCAACTGCCTGTTACTCATTGTACTTCAAAAGACTATGCAGAAGTTGACTATTTTAAACATTCAAAAACATAAATAAAATCATATTTACATACAAAACCAGTTATCAAAGCCAACATTTCAGCTAAGCAAAATGTGGAAAATGTTACAACTAGAACTCAGTAGAAGAAAAAACCATAAAGCAGCCATGTTTTGGATCTCACTTGCCAATGTTTTAGATAGGCATTTGGCAAGTTTTGAACACACACTGAAGATACAACATACTGTAAAGAGGACAAAAAAAAAAAAAAGAAAAAAAATAAATCACAAAACACTGAAGGAAGAGGATATGTTCCCTTTTCTTAGACCTGATGCTAAGAAAGACTGACTGAAATCAGAGGAAGTAGAGTGGAAAAGAAATAAAATATTCTCTAGATGGATTTTTTTTTCCCTTTTTACCTGCTAGCAAAAATACAAAACTATTCAAAGCTTCAGCTAGAGGTTAAAGCCATCTGCCTTTGGTGGTTATTTCTGGTGGGCCATGCTCATTTTCTCAGTGTTTCTGTGATTACATCACCATGTTGTTACCTTACCTTCATTTACAAATCGATTATTAACTTTGAGGTCAAGTTCAACCTTCCCTAGCAAAGCTAAACTCCTTTCTGGAATGTGATGTCAAGTTCTCTTTCTAATCTACTTTACATGGGAACAACCTATGAGTAGAAAAGCTGCTTTTCAGGTTTATCTTCGTGCTTCTTCCTTTGGGTTGTGTAGAAATTTGTTCAGAAAATCCAGTCCCTTGAAATATACTCAGTGCATTTAATAAGTTATATCAGAAATGACCACTCTGTTGAAACAGAGGTTGGAAAAGAAGGGAAGGAGAAAGCTAAACACTTTATGTCCACATTTATATTTAATGAGCTAAAACTCAGTAACGGTAATGAATCTGTATTTGATCATAACTCGTCACCATAAACAATTCTCCTGAGTAGTCTGTGGCCTTAATTGCATTCATCCTTTTGGTTTGTTTTGGGGTTTTTTTTGGGTTTTTTGTTCTGTTTTTCCTGTCAGTTTTGGATAGTTATCTACGATTTAAACGGGTACTTGAATTCCTCTGTCCTACAAAATCATGACTATTGTACTTATCACAATGATGCTGATTCAGCTGAACAGGATTTGCAATTTTATCTGAAGAGCTTGGAGCCCTTGAAGTTGCAATGCACTCTCATTGTCCTTAAGACAAACTCATCCATTAAATCTTTTTCTTCCCTCTTTTTATGGACCTCAAGTGCTGTATGTTAATCTCTGGAGTAAAGTTTAAAAATAAATTTTTATATTACCCAGTCTGACCCACCGTATTTCACAGTCCAACATATTTCATTATATTTTACACCTTTATGAAGCTCATATATATACAGAACAAAGGAAAAAATAAAGAACAACACTGTAGAAATGCAGCTCTGCTGCACTACTTCCCAGCTAGCAAGTTGTGTTGTTTCCTAAACTGATACACAACTAAGAGGTTCAAAAAAATATCTGTGAGACATGAGTACCTACCACGTGTTTTTCTTTCCTGAGTTCAGTATCAAGAAGCATGAGATCTTTCAAAATAAGACTGCAAAGGCAGAGTTTAACATCAAAACTAAAACAAAGATTTAAAAAGTGTTAATATAAATCTAAATGAAGGTTACACAGAAGAACAACACTATGTAATAGTTTCACTTAAACACTAAATTCTCCTAAAAGCATTACCCCAAAACAGTAGACAAGTCACTATTTCCACATGTCCCTCTCTTTCAGATAGATCATCTCTACATAAAAGTACGCAAAACAATGTAGTGCTTGTAACAAACTGGAGTTGCAGTTCCCTTTAGAAAAGGGCAAGGTAAATATAGGCATGAGTGGCTACAACAAAGGGAAAACAAGGCTTTAAATTAAAACAGCGTTAAGAGTGGATGTTTTGAACATTTTCGTCACTAGTACCTTTCCATGTCCCCACAGTGACACAAGTATGATTTTCTTCATTCTTGCTTGTGAGAATACAGAAACATACATAGTTATCTATGGGGAACCCTGCAATGGTGCAGTTGAAAGAAAACCAGAGCTGACAGTCCAGTTTGATTAGCTGTACCTGCTCACCAGAGGCACATCTGAGAAAGGAACTGTTTTCCTGTAACAAGACACAGTAGTTCCCATTGAAACAGAAAGAACAGAGCATTGCCACTTGCTGTTCTCAGGGCACCTGTTGTGACTTGGATGTTGTGCAGTGCAGAGGACACTGTCCTCAGTCAAGCAAGGTCCAAGGTTGCATATTAGGAAAAAAATTTTCACTGAAAGGTCATCAGGCACTGGATCAGGCTGCTGAGGGAAGTGGCCGAATCACCATCTCTGGATGTGTTTAAGCAGTGAACTTGGTAGAGTAGGGTTATGGTTGGACTGGATGAGGTCTTTTCCAGCCTAAATGATTCTATGATCTCACTGCACATGTGAATCGAGGACCTCCTTATCCTAACAGTGATACACCTTTTACGAGACAGCTTTTGCCAAACTTCTGATTTCCAGAATTTCATAAAGAACAAACTGATGTCCAATATGCAGCATCATGTATTACTTTAATCTCCCCAACCACTTTCTTAGAGTTATAAGCAGATAACGGTCTTGATGTGGTAGATGTATGCATTCTAGCCTAGCCTCTGGTTTACATCAGACCTTTAGTGATTGTCTTGAAAATCACTGGGGCACACTAGGAAATGACCAAACACAAGGGCAGGTTTACTGCTTACCTCTCACACGTTAGCACTTCAGGGAAGCTGGTCACCTTGAGGAAGGCTCGAGCCTGAAATCTGTCATAGCTTGTTGTGGAATGTATTGTCGTGGAGGAGCTGCAGTCCTCTTTATCTCCCTGGCTCAAGGATCCCAGGCTGCCTGATGTAGATATCTCCATGACCTGATTAGGCAGAACGGCCTGCTTTGGATTTTCATGCAAGGATGGATTGGATGAGCCATCTGCCAATGGCTACAGTCAAAGAAAATTCACCAGGTCAATTAATACAACACAATAAGGAGATAAACATCTCATCAAATCTCAGTATTTGCTTTCGAGTGAAAAACTAAGCAATAAACACAGCAAAACCATTTCCACATAAATTAAAATTCATCATACTGACAGGTTTCTGCATTGCCCAGAAAAGCATTCTTCAGTTGTGGTTATCTGCTTGATGCATGTTTTCTTACTGAAGGGCAGATCCTTGTGAGGTTTTTCTTATGGCTCCTTGGACAGACCCAACTTCCATTAATGTTAACAGGAAGAAAAGGTCTCTTGACTACAGTGAAAAATTGACAGGACACTACGTAAAGCACTGCAGGTTTCAAAAGGAGCTGAAAAGCAGCTGATGCCTTACGGAATAAGCCCCCCGTCCATGGACTACAAACAAGGAAAGATCCCTATTAAGCAGATTGGCAGTAAGTTTTCTTCCATTGCTTGACTCTGCAATTTACTCTGACACAGAATGATTGCCATTAATTTTTACAAGTAGAATCTAAAACCTTACCCTAAATTTCTGATTGATGGGATAGATCACTTTTGCCTTCAATGCAAATGCCGTGACGTTACTGTTCAGAGGAGACTCACTTTCCTGTATGGAAAAGAACAGAACACCATTTGGGAACAGCAGCATATCTGATAGTCATTCACTGTAAGTATTGCAGGCCCCTTTTCGTTACACAACTTAGAAATGCCTATTGACAACTATTTATTGACTGTTTGCTTTGGCACAAGAAGTCTTCTCATAGGACTCATGCAGAGTATGAAACCCAGAAAAGGGAACTCTGTCATTACCACTGCTCCAAAATGTTTTTACTCCTGCAAGGGAAAATAAGCAATAGCTGGTATTCACAAACTGTTTTTATTTTTTTTTTTTATCTTCCCTTTAGCAGCAACTGAAGATTTCACAGGAGAGACTGAAATTATCTTAATTATAGAAACTACTAAAGGATAAGCTCCACAGATACCATCATGGCTATAAATTCTGTCTTTCAGTTTAAATAATGGAGCAATAGATTAAACAAAACCAGTCACCATTTTCTCCAGGAAGAACCTTTATAGCACAACCCTTACCTATAATCTAGAGAAAATACCAGTGTTCTTCCAAAGAATCTCTTATAGGTAATGCATTCTTTTCAATCTGCCATATCACGTAATCTGACTTTCTGCTCCTCCTCTTTCCTGGCCACTGCTTTATGCACAAGAACAATGAGATAATCAGCTTTGTTTTGTGAGGTTATGTATGGCTTAATAGAAGGTTGGTTATAAAGCAACAGATAGAACATTTAAATCCAAGCTTTTGGAGATTTCCTATTCTAACTTCTTTGTTTTGTCTTATGAAATGAAAGAATCTGATTTGTTAAAACACAATTTTCTTTAAATAGATTTTTCTAGGAAATATCAAAGCACTAATAGAATCTAAAAATAGAAATGGGAAGAGAAGAGCAAATGACATCATTCATTAGACTCTTTTATCACTGCACCTTTTCATCTCCATTTCATTTATTTCCAGAAGTCATTTTTGGATCTACTGATAAAGTTAAAAGCACAAGGTCAGCATGAAAACACTTGCTCATACTGAGCAGCCCCACTGCTGCAGTACCTATTTAGGGACAGAAGCCAACAGAGCTATTGCTCTGCAATAGCTGGAGGCAGAGCAGCTCCAGTCCAAAGCCATAAAGCCATATCACAATGTGCTAGAGCACATCCTGCTACTCACCAGGCATGAGTAATACATAGTTATTATTAATATGGTAATTATATTATTGCAATGTGGAAGTTCTCAGAATGAAAATACCTGTTTTTTTGAAGTGCTCTAACCTAATTAAAAGCCTTTTCCATCTATGCTTCTTCATGAACTGTAAATTTGATGCTAGTAACAGCAGAAGCCTTTGGGAATTGCAACAAGTGAACAGAAAAACCCTCACAAACCTCAGTAGTTAGATAAATAGGTAGAAGAAAGTCCCTTCAAATAACAAGGTTACTTCTTAACGTGTTTGGGAAATGGGTATAGTTGCGAATGGTCACCTTTAAAAGACCATGATCCCATTTTAAAAGGATTGGTAACACACATAAAGTAATATAATTGCATAAGTTCTCCCACAGGATTCACACTCCAAAAGAGAATCCAATCCATGCTCACTTGTTATGCTCTATTTTAACTCAAGCAAAATGAGCAACTATAGTTTGTCATCATTCCTGATCACAAAACTGAAAGGAAGATTAATTACCTGTCAGAATTTAAACCAACAGTAAAAGGGTTACAAGAACATCTATCTTCTCTTTGTCTTGAAACCAGTTCTCATGACTAGTTAAGCATCAGACTGGCTGCCTTTAACTGATGCTTTCTGTGTGTATTTAATTTATGTATAACAGACTGAGTTAATTAACTGCATGATTTTTTTAAATGTGCAGTTTAACTCACAACCTTTAGCTTCACCAAGAGCAGTCAGATCAGCTTTGGGTTAAAGGCAGTGATCTAAACTACACAGGAGGGTTAGTTCTCAAGTTGTTTTGAGATTATCACACACACACAAAAAAAGTTGTTTCAATTTTTGATGGAGGGTTGGTTATCCTATTTTTCTTTCCAAGTTGTTTCTCTAATTGTCCTTGAACCGAGCTCACCACAGCGGTGTTTCAGTATTTGTGGTCATTTGAAATCTGCACTGTATCTTCAGCTGCTACGTGATGGAAGAACTTCCTATGTGAGAAAGCCATTGAAGATGCTGCTGTTCTGAACCACACTCATTTCACTTCATTTATTGTTTCTCCCTCCACTGATCTACCTGGTTCAAGTGAGAGCTGGAGCCTCCAAAGAGGTTCTAGGGAAAAAAGTACTTGTTCCAGATTGGACAGGATGAGTGAACTTTGTTACTGTCAAAGTTTCTCTAATAAATATCCTTCTTCAGGAAATTATCCACTACCATCAGCACTGATTTCAGCACTTAAGAACTTCTTCTTATGTCAGTAGTGTTAACTTTCAGCATCAGCCTTTTGAAATTAAGGACAGTGTAGAGACAAAACCAAAGAAGCCCCTGCTGAGGATCTTGATTAAAATATCCGAAAAGACTCCCCCAGGAGAAACGGAATTCATAAGGGGAACGAGTATTTGAAATGGCTGCCTTCATAAGCAGCCATCAACTCCCATTCTCCTTACACCTTTTCTGAACACTTTTAAAAGGCTCAATTCCAAGCCAAAAATCAGGACAGTTTGGATCAGGCCCTTGAAGTACTCATTGCTACATGCAGCAAAATGAACATTCACCAACAAGAGTAGAGCTTTACCTCCAGCACCATTTCCTCTTTTGACGTATAGAGTTCTGTTTCACTTTTTGTGAGCGTGTGCTCTTTCTCATCAGAGTTGAAGCTTTCCAGAAGTCTCTGGGAATCATCCTTCTGAAATTCGGAAAGAAAACAGATAAAATGTAACACCGCAGATTCACTGGAAACATCTTTGACACCAGCCTGGATACATTTGTATCTCCAGCCTGAAAATCATTTCTGTCTTGAAAACTTTAAAAAATACAATCTGAAAATGAATGAGAATTATACGTATTTAAGAAGGAATAATCCAACTTAATGAACTTCATAAATTTGATTTGTCAGTCCAGAAGTACAATTTTAATCTGAAAACTTGTAAGAAGCTCTAAACATGTCAAATCAATCCATCTTCTCTCACAATGTCTTGCTACAGACTACTGAGTTGAGCTCACAGTCTCAGTTTAAACTTGTCACTTCAAGTAAGTTTACTAAAACTGTCTATAATTGCCTGCAATGAAGAGAATGCCAAGTATTTTTGCTTCCCTGCTATGACAAAAACTTCATAAATGAAGTCTTATGTGTGGGAAAGTTCCTGTCAGGAAGAAATAACCATCAGAAAATGTTCACCATCTTCCTTTCCCAAAAGCAGCCTATACCATTGGCCTTTACTTCCTCAACAAACACACAGAGCTGCTGGTGCAGACACAGACTGTGCAGGAATAAAACCTGCTGTACACACCCTTCCCAGTGCACTAGATAGACTGAAAAATAAAACTAATGTTGGTCAATGCATCCAAACATAGCATTGGAAGGAATTTATTTAGTGAAGGAAATTATGGCACCCACCTACTACTTTTTACGTTATTTTTCAGGTTTTCAATCCACTGACCACTTTTTGATGTAGCATTAATGATACAGCTGCAGCCACTATGCATTTAACTGTCTTATGGAAAGATTCTCCTTGAATTATTTGGCCACTTTGTATATAAAATAGTCCATTTTCTCAGAATATAGAGAACTGCCCAGACTTTGAACACATTTCATTCGTTACGACTTGCCTCTGTCACCTCTCTGGAACTCAGATGCTCAACAATACAGAACATTTTCTTAGCCTCTAAGGCATGTTGAATTACATGCTAGTTCCTGAAAATCTACTTACAACAAAAGAACAACTACAAGTCTCCCTGAGAATCTTGTCACTTTTTTATTTCAAACAAGAAATTCAGAAAATTAGGTTGAGTGATTAGGACTTGTACAAGTAGCCACATTGAGTTGAACACTGTAACTCATGCCATAGCCACTCCAATATAAGAATTTTATTTTCTCAACTTGTTTCTCCAATTGTTCATATTCATTATTTATTTTCACTCCTTTATATCTCTAACACTATAATTTTAAAAATGTTTGAACTTTTCCAAGATTAATTTCTTTCCTGCTAACATTTCGAATCTCACCGCCTTCCTCTGCATTTGTTTTTGTCCTTTGTTGTCTTTGCAACTGAAGTTGGTACTGAGCTCCACTTTCAGAGCATTAAGAAGTGGAATAAAACCAAGTCTAACTGTAATTACTGCAACACTTCATCAAGCTAATCTACCAGAATACCATAATAACACAAGCTCCAGCCCAAAAGGCTGTAAGAGCTTCCAGGCAACACCGTACTCTAACAGAAGAATATTACTGATAGACATGTATCACAGTACACTATATGGTCTGAAGTTACCATGGTAAAGGCTTCGTCTCAGAACTATCCCAGTGTGTCCTATGCACAGATCATCAAACCAGCAAGGCACTTAACTGCATGCATCCAAACCTCACAGATTCAGGTTCAGATCTATAGAACAGCGATTAACTGGGGCTCAGTGACAAGTGCCGGTGGCTCATCACAGTGCTATGGCTGCTCTGGACTCCAGGCACTTGCCCTGCTCCCGTTGCAAGGATAACTCTGCTGCTTGGGAAGGAACATGGCCTTCTTAGGTAAACGATCCATGCTATTACTTTGCATATAGCAGGCTGTAATACGTGCAGTTCAGTACCTGCTCTACATACAATGGCTTGCTCATAGCTTCAGTGGGGCAGATGGTATGAAGGAACAGGCACAGACAGCCTAAGGTAGCCCTGCTTCCCTCTTTGATTTGGGAAATCAGACCCATACGGTACAACCTGCCCATCCTGCAATGTGCTCTGTATGCAACCATCAGGCAGGGTTTTTTTCCTTTGAAAATAAACAACTCTTTTACAGCAGCAGCATTAATTTTAATGGCATTTAAGCACCCATATGCATCTGAAGATCTGGGCCAGGGAGAACTGACAGCTTCTATTCCCCATTGACATAAATGACATAAAGGATAAAATTGTACATGGCTATTTTTGAGTCGGTAGTGACCGTACAATAAAGACACCACCTATTAAGGCAGGGAAAATGAACAACTGAATCAGAGAGGCCTGCACTCACAAATACATTGATCCAACATTTGAAGTGCCTCCATTACCAAGCTAAAGCATGGCTTTAAATGGAGTTTCAAACCTCCTACTTAGAAGCAGGAGGAAGAGGATTTTTCTCTTATGTCACATTTAATGACGATCAACACTAGCAGATCACACGCACAGCAGAGCTGTTATAGCTGAAAAAAGGTGTGGTTAAAAACCAAGCCAAACCAGACCCCCTACTGCAAGCTGGCAGAATGCTCTGCAGGGCTCTGAATTTCCCAGCTACGCAGCACCAACTATTGCTACATCCAGTCAATCCAGCACAGTCTAGGACTAAATGCGATGGGAGAAAAAAGCAATAGTCAATAACAATTCTCAGAATATATATTTAGCTGCCTGGTAGGGTTCTGCAGGTATGTGCTACCTCTGCAATCCTCGAGTCCAAACAAACACTTTATGTACCCACCTCAGTCCTTTCCAGAGCAAGGCAGCTATGATTCTATGATTATTAACAAAATCACACTTTAGAAAAACCTGTTAGTTTCGCATCAAGCAAAACATCGAATGTGTTCTGCCTCCTTTATTTCTCGGGTGTGTGAGCATGTATCCTCAGCGCAAAGTTACTGCTATGGGTTAGTAGTAATGCTCTGCTTGTGCTGTTTGTAAAGTGAACTTTGGAAAAAGTTAGTAAAATGCTTTGGAAATCGGACTGTCCTTGTTGGTTTAGGGTGTAAATTAGTGTCTATTTCCCACCACCTCATGAAACTTCTGCAAGCCAAGTACATCTTCCATCATCCCCCAGAAGAGACGCAGCCTCCTACAAGAAGTGATGGCTGCAAGAGGCAACTACCAGGTCACTTGGGCAGAACACAAATACTTAAAACGGCCCCGTTTTTGAGCCAGCCCGTTTGTTTCAGTAAACTTTTAAATGAAGAAAGTAGTAAAATCCTTTCCCTCGGGGGAGTGTCCGGAACTGCGGGGCTCCCCACCTACCACCGAGCTCACCCCCGGCCCGCAGGGCCGCTGCGGAGCGCGCCGCCCCCCGGGGCCCCGGCCCCG
>VZZY01002821.1:239499-312925 GCA_013400335.1 Eurystomus gularis
TGGACCACAGCCTTCACACTACTCCTAGGGGTATGCGTGGCCTGGCCTCCCCTTCTGGATGGCTCTCAGAGGGGCCATCCCTTATATCAAGGTCTGGTATGGCATGTGTCCCCACCATTCAACGCCTACTGGGTTGCAGCAGTGGAGCTAAAAGTTCTTCTTGCTGGCAAACACAGAGGCCAGCCCAGTCTTGCCCTTGACCATAGTAGGCAGCATCTGGCCAGCCTTAATCCTTTCACCTGCTTGTGAGATTCATCCAGATGTCAACTTCAATTCAGGGCCTATTGCTCAGGCCCTAGCACTTTACCATACTGGGAGACAGCAGAGCCCCATGCTGCTTAACAAGCTGTGGGAGACCTCTTGAGCTGTGTTGTGTCTCTTCTGGTAGTCAGTTTTGGGAAGCTCGAGGCTTTGTGGAACAGGGTTCTGTGTAATTGAGAAGCATAAGTTCAGCATAACAGTTCAATATTGGACATTTATGAAAACAGTTCCTTTTTGTAATTTCTCTTTTCTGTGTTAACTTTAGGTTATTAAAGATAATCTGTGGCTTCAAAAAAAGATGGGATGTCTGGGAATGACAGGTATGTAACTGTTTTATCTCTTTTCAGTGCTGGGGCTATCTCAGGACTCCCAGGGCATGGGTGTGAAGGTGGGCAGGGGACTGGAGCTGTGCCGTAATGGCCTGCTGTCATCAGTGGGACTCTTGATCCTGGGCCACAGGAGGAATGTTTGCTCAGAAGTTAGGAATGAGGGTGCTCTAGGCTCCCTAAACAGCTCATCTAGAACGAAGCCCCTATGAGAAGACCTTAGTCTGTACCCTGCTCTGAATCATTTTCAGGAAGAGCCCCTTTTCCTCCTTAAACATAATGACATAGGGGAGCACCCTCTGATGCCCAGCATTCCCAGTGTTGTTGAAAACCCGTATTACTTAAAGCTGCTTACAACCGTCTTCCTTTTCAGAAGCTAACTTAAGCATGCTTTTAACACTGTTGCAACACCTACTCTTGAAGCTGTTTCCAAAGACCTCTGCAATTACAATTACTAATATACTTTGTCCTGGAGCAAGTTATTAAAGACTCATAGACATAGAGAGTCTGGAAGCGTTGCTGGGATGCTAATACTCTACAGCAGTTATCAAGTATACTTGTCACTGATCTCAGATACACTGAACATCTCCGGTGGTAGCTGCCTAATCTGATGGAAATAGGGTACCCTGATATTTAGAGAAGTCCCTTACAGCTTGGAAGAGTTGTTTCTGAGGGCTGACTGCCACAGGCTCTTTGTGTACATTTGAACAAATCACTTAGGTTTTCCTGAGTCTCTGGTCTTTATTTTCATTATATAGGTATAATTAATGGTGTGCTTCCTCACCCAAGTGTAGTAAAGATAAGTACCCTGAAAGGTTACAACATCCTCATTCAGCACATTAACAGGGGCAGTGCAGTGTCGGAAATAGACCAGCCCATGGCTGTGGTTTCTCAAGAAATGATTTCGGGATATACATCTGCCAAGAAATTACACGCTCTGAAGCAGTCATCTAGTGAGATGCCTCTAATTTCTTTGCCCTGTGCCATGGCTAATTCACAAATGAGTTTATTAATTTAAATATGAAAGCAAGTAATTCAGATTTGCCAAGCTTCCTTATTTCTTTTTCCTATATTTATTCAATGTCATCTTTGCTGCTCACATCTTGTTTTCTTATGGGCTGCAAATTATTAATGTACCATCTACTGGGAAAGGAAATGCGTGTGGTTTTGTAATTCAGATGAACCTGGTGCTAAAGAAAAAGCTGGGCTATGGTAGGATTTTGACATGCAATGGCTTTTTGTAGTGGTTGAAAGTAATAGGGACTGGCAAAGCAGGTTCACCCAGAGCAGTTTGCGCAGGGAACACAACTAGACTGGTTCTGAAAGTCTCCAGAGAAGGAGACTCCACAACCTCTCTGGGCAGCTTGCTCCAGTGCTCTGTCACCCTCACAGTAAAGGAGCTTTTCCTAATGTTTAGGTGGAACTTCTTGTGTTGTAGTTTGTGCCTGTTGCCCCTTGTCCTATCACTGGGCACTGCTGAAAAGAGACTGGCCCCATCCTCTTGACACTTATCCTTTAGATATCTATAAACATTGATAAGATCCTCTCTCAGTCTGCTGTTCTCTAGACTAAATAGACCCAGATCTCTCAGTCTTTCCTTGTAAGAGAGGTGTTCCAATCCCCAATCATCCTTGTAGCTCTCCTTTAGATTATCTCCTGTAGTTCCCTGACTCTTGAACTGAGGAGCCCAGAACAGGACACAGTACTCCAGATGTGGCCTCACCAGGGCAGAGTAGAGAGGGAGGAGAACCTGCCTTGATGTGCTGGTCACACTCTTCTTAATGCACCCTGGGATACCATTGGCCTTCGTGGCTACAAGAGCATACTGTTGGCTCATGGTTAACCTTTTGTCCACCAGAACTCCCAGGTGCTTCTCCATGAAGCTGCTTTTCAGCAGGTCAACTCCTACCCTGTACTGGTGCATGGGCCTATTCCTCCTCAGGTGCAGAACTCTATATTGCCCTTGTTGGACTTCGTCAGGTTTCCTTCAGACCAACTCTCCAGCCTGTCAAGGTCTCATTGAATGGCAGCACAGCTATGCTCTGTCAGCCACTGCTCCCAGTTTTGTATCATCAACAAAGTTCCTGAGGGTACAGTCCGTCCCTTTCTCAAGGTCATTGTTGAATATGTTGAACGAGACTGGACCCAGTACTGACCTTTGGGGAACACCAGTAGCTACAGGCCTCCAACTGGACTCAGCACCACTGATCACAACCCTCTGAGCTCTGTCATTGAACCAGTTCTCAGTCCACCTCATTTGTTTTTTTTTTTCCTCAAGGATCAAGTGACAGTACAAGAGGAATTGACCTCAAGTTGTGCCAGGGGATGTTTAGTTTGGATATTAGGAAAAATTTATTCACAGAAAGGGCTGTCAAGCACTGGAGCAGGCTTCCCATGGAAGTGATGGACTCACCATCCCTGGAGGTATCTAAAAGACGTATAGGTGTGGTGCTTAGTGACATAGTTTAGTGGTGGAGTTGGCAGTACTGGGTTAATGGTTGGATTCAATGATCTTAAGGGGCTCAACCAACCTAAATGAATTCTGTGATTCTATGAAACTGCCATTTTGTTAGTAGGTAAATAGACGTGTTAAATGAAGGGCTTTTACAAGCACTGAATTGTATGCTTGATGTTAAGACAGAGAATTGTCCCATTCTAATAAACATGAATTTTTAGCATATTTAAAGCTACATTTCAAGTGATTTGCTTAATCAAGGTCCTGGACTATTTCTTACTGAAGTTCTCAATGAAAGCAGCGAGATGGAAAATTCTGCATAAAATCTTTGTCATTGAAAATGGCAGTGTGCTGAAGTGAAACAGTCCGTAGCAGCACACTGATCTCACGGTTTCTATTGGAAGCTTTTTCAAGCTGTTCCTGGATGAGATGAGAAAAAACAATCCCAGAATAGCCCTGCGATTGGGGAACACAATGGGTTTTTGAGAATTACATTCTGCTCTGCTCTGACTTACTCAAAACAAGCCTGTTTTGTCTTGTTGATGCCCATAGTTTCTTTGACTTGTAACAAGAAAAGTTAATGGCAACATCTAAAACTTAAATACTGTAAATTACTACCTTTCCTGTTCATTGTTGTGTGTAATTGAAAGGACTTCAAATTGGATCTTGTATCCTGGATGGCTTTCAGGACAGGAAATTAACAATAAAAATATAATAAGCAATTATTTAACTCTTTTCTTCCCCACTGAAATAAAGCAAGGTTATGCAAAGCTTTGCTTATAAATTCTGGGGGAAAGCAAATGAAACTGCAGATTTGAGACTTGAAACATGCAGCCCTTGAGAGCTAAGAGGTAGAATGACTGTCTTAGTTAAATTGCTTTTTTCCTCTCTGTGTCAGATAATTTTTCATTCTGAACTTGACATTTCACAAATTTGTCAGTCTTTGCTTCCTTACTGTACTTTGGCAGGTTAGGATGCGTTACAAAAGGTACAGGAGCCTTAAGGACATACTGGAGTCTTTGCTGCAGACCTATTGTAAGAGTATTTTAATTTTGTACCATCTTATTTAATTGCCATGGCTGAGAATAACCTTCACCTTAAGTTCTCTCAAGAGCAAATAAGGCACACCTCCCCTTCTAATGGTGGTCCATCTGTGCCACTAACATGTTCAGGACTCAGCGCGTTTAGTCCAGTGGTAAAGGACTGTGCTTTGGCACTGAAGGTCACTGCCATTACACAAAACTAATCTCTTAGCAAAGGACAGTATGCTGAGCACAGGGAACAGTTTTTCCTTAGCTACCCACCCTTCCACCCCCAGCTTGTATGAACACAGATCCAGTGTGGCCACAGTCTTCACATGGCAGTTACATTTTGTATCAAGTCGGATTCTCTCTGTATTTGCACACCCTGAGCAGTAAGTGAATGCAGTGAGAGCTGGGAGTGGGGAGCTCTCCCTCCTAAGTGTATTGTGTGTGCCTTGAGTGTGGCTGTTGGAGCTCCAAAAGAGCAAAAGATCACCACGCTGAGCAATAGCGCACAAAGCTGAGGAGTCACAAATGACTGCCTGGGGAGAACAGCAAAGAAAATTGGTCAGCATTACATAGCAGAGACTGTTCTGATCAGCTGTGTGTTTGTCATTTTATATTGTGGTGGTGGCACTGTGCATATGTGGGACTGCTATAGTAAGGAGTGGTAAAATGTTATAGCAATATTCCCGCTGTTTCAGCTATATTAATATTTATTTTCATGTTTTCATTTTGTAACTCAATATAAAGTCGACCAGCACTAGTAATTAGCTAGAAATATACAATTTAAGACAGGGTTCTGACATATCTATTTATATTGGATTTATGGAGGATTAAATCACAGGAAAACATTTCAGTAATGTGCAATTAAAAGGAAGATAAAATATTTAACAACTTGATAATACACTGTAAAAATGTGGAATGTTTAATTAAGGAACACAAAACAATGAAAATTTCCTCTTAAAGCCAATGATGTTGTCTCACATCTGAAAGGAAAGTGAAATTGCTGCCTTTCTTTGAACTGTTTCACTGGGCATATTTGGATATGTTTGCAGGAAAACCCCACATTAAGCCTCATGCTCTGGTGGTTTGCTCGCTGGAAAGTGTTATGGCCTGAGGCGTTGTACTCCGGGGTGCCTGGTGGCAGCCTGGCAAGCCCAGCTGAGAGGGGGCTCTTTGGGCTGGCTGTAAAGCTGAAACTTACCCTGCTCTGCAAAGTTTCCCTTTTGAAAAGGAGTGTGAATAGTTTCCACTTAGAAACTAATGGAAGAGAAGACCATGCAGCTCTGATAATGGCTTTTCTGAAAATAGCTAGAAGAATGGCAAAGGTTGAAGCTGTTAAGAAGAAAAGAGAGTGGAAGGAAGGAGACCACAGAGTAGGTGTCAGAACTGGTATGCATCTCTGAAGGGGCACTGACAATTGTGCTCTTGTGCTTCTGAGCAGCAGGATATCCAAAAGAAAGCTCAATCCTTGTTACTGAAAGGTGTCAGGAGTAGAGTATTAGTATTTATTTGTTAAAAAAACAATTTCATAATGAAAATCTAGAATAGGCATGAAAGCCACAGAATGTGTTATGCTGGTGCTGTCCTTCCTTAGATATTCTGTGTCTGTCTTTTCAAGCAGTCGTCAGCCATCTACAGTCCATCTAGGACCTCATCTGAAAAGAGACAGCAGGTGACTTGATAAATAAAATTGTGTTGTCTTGGTGTTAAGAGTATGCAGCAAGTGGTGTGGAAAAGCAGTTATGTTCTTGTAGGTCAGCTGGACTGAGCTGTGTAAAGTTCTAGTGACAGTTAAGTATATGTGGATTGGGAAAAAGTTTTGCTTTTTTTTAACTGAAAGTTGATAGTACAAAAAATAATGAGATAGAAAAGTGCTGCTTTACAGGCAAGCAAAACCAGGATGTTATGAAACAGCCTGTAGTGCCAAAAAGTAATACGAAGGATGAGAAGAAGATCTGGAGGAAGGCAGGAGCACACCTTGCTGTATGGTGTGTCACACTGACTGAATATATTTAGGCAGAACCTTCCACTGAGTGCTAGGAAGATAGAAGCGAATTTGCGGAAGTATCCTTATCATCATTGTTGACGTTGCTTAACATAACATCAAGAACCAATGTCAAGAACCTGCAAAATCCCCAGCCTCTAATTACTGATGATGGAGCAGCCAAGTAACATGCCCGGAGACTTCCGCTGGGATCTGGGCATAGTATCTTGGGATTGTAAGTGATGAGAAAGCACAACTTGAAAACAGACTATCTGTGTAATTAGTAATCCAGAGATTTATTCAGAGTCAAAGAACATGATCGGTTAATTAAATAGGTTACTGTCAACTTAATACTCTCTAGAGAGGAGTGTCAGGATTTGCTGTCACATGAAAAGTGCAGTTGGTTGTGCTGATGGAGATGTCATGCTGCATAGGGCACAAGAACAAAATGTATTTTATGAAGCAGTTATCCCCTTCTTATTGACTGACCTCCCTCATCCAAAATACAGAAGGAAATGGATCTGCTGCTGAATAAGAAGCACTTTCAAGGCAATAGTTGCTTAACCCAGCCCATACATTTTGCCATTTTGATTTCTGACTCTTATGAAGCTTTACATAGAAGCTCCATGTCTTCAGAGTTTCTTTTTACTGTAAAGGACATTAGATCTCCTGTGGTCTAGCAAGAACCTCCTTAAGAATGGGGTGGCAATTGCATTAATCTACGAGAGACATAGCAAATATAGAATTAATATTTTTCAATAGTTGGGTATATCTATACAAAACTGCAAGGAAGCTTGATCAGTAGTCACAACGTTGGTTTAGAGCCATTGGAGGTGGGATATGGTATGATACTTGGATCTGCTGGGGAGTGTCACAGCCAGGTGGGCTCAGACTGGTAGCTAGCAGGTCTGTGCTGCACTTACTATTCAGCACTGGTGTGATCCTGAATGATTTGGGTTGTTGCTTGGTCTTGAAACAGAGATATTCCATGCATGACTACCCTGAAAAAATGCCAGTCCTGAAGATATGCAGACATTTTGTATTGTAATTATATGTATTACTGTTCTCACCAAGTTCATCTTATTTAGATGGTCCCTAAATTAGTCTGAGTCTGTTGCATTGTTTAACAGTGGTTTAAGCATTTAAGTAAAACTTAGAGAGGTTTTAAAACTTAACTTTAAAACAGATGCTAAAATATGAACACCTAGCTTTTCGTGGCCCATATATCCACAATTTTGTCCAATATAAACCACTCCCTCCTGAATAAAAAGCATGTATTCCAGCATGGGAAGGCAGTGAAGCTCCCCAGGGTGCACTTTTCCATCTGCGTTCTGTAAGCAGCAGGACTGCATCTCATTCATTATGTTAACAGAAATCTTTTCAGTGATTCATGTGCATGAAGGGCTTCGAGGCCCTTTATAGGCCCTAGTCTTAATGGCCCAATTCCAAAATCTTTGTGCATGTCTTTTCTATTTACAGCTAACAGTATTTCTCTATATTGTTCTTCCAACAAAGCAGTGTCTTCTCAAAAAAATGCTGCTTCTCGTGTTAATGAGATTTTAGCATCTTAAGCTTTTCATATTTCATTAACATATAATAGGTTTTTCAAAAATGAAAGCTATAGAAAAATGTCATTTGCCAATAATCTTTGCTTTTCAATTAGAGGTTTTGTCCATATGAATAAATATTGCTCATTATTAAAATATGGGATTTAAAAATAACTAATAAATGATATCTATTATATAGGAATGAAAAAAGTATCTTATTTAAACATAGGCAGACAACTATAATTTTGAAATTTTCATGACATTTTTTCCTCTCCATTCAGCAGTTTTACCTTTTGACAATTTAGTATATTAAATTATTGATGTTTAGTATAAGCTCTTTTTATTGTCGTAGGTGCTTTTACTTTTGTAGATGAAAGTGATACAACTTCAAAACCATTCTTGTAATTTTGTGTCATAGCATGGACTAATCTTTCATTAAAATGTCAGAGCATAAGCTAGCATTTATATTGCTTATTACTAAATGGAGGAGCATTTGATTTGATGGCACTCTGATTCAGGTGAGATGTAACTAAGACCCTGGCTCAACTGAGAAGTACTTTTGTTCTGAATATGTATTTACGTGGTTAGTGGTTAATTGGCAGGCTGTTTCTTTGAAGCAGAACACCCTTAGTGCTGAGGCCACTCACATTGTGGGGTGCTTCAATTAGTTATGCCTTGCTGGAACTGTCTTTGTGTTGAAAATATTAACAGTTGATTTAAGGCCAAAACCTTTACATTCGTGCATTAGGCAGGAGCCACCTTTAGCTCTAATGAAAAGTGTTTCCTTGGTTTTCAGAAATGCCCTTAGCTCTGGTCATTAAAGCAAGTGAAGCCCCTCAGCAGCTCTTGACTTCTGCAGCCTCAGACAATCAGTGGAGCCATTCACTGTTCGCTTTGATACCCTCATGGACAAAGAAGATTCTGTTCAAACGAGAGTCTTCTGTTAACCACCAGCTGGTCAGTAAAAGATGGTTTGCTGCTTGTAAGATTTGTAAGGATTGTAGCAATTATATCAAAAGTGAACGTTGCTGGGAATTTACTGCTAGATTATAGGTTTCTAATTCTGTCTCAGGTGACTATGTTCACATGAGATGGCTTAGTAACACCAACTAGTTGTGAGACTTCCAAAGAATTACAGTGATGGGTACAGCTATGTGATTACTGTATAATTCTGATAGACACTTAATAATGAAACCAATCTATCTTGTTTGATGAACTTTGTGCATAGTGTATTTTACTAAGGAATTGTGATAGCCAACAGATGAACATATCAATTTAGATACTAGTAATTACTTGTAGGAATAAGTAGTTCATACAAATTTGGACTAGAAAACAAGATTAAGTATTGGGATAACAAAGCTCTTAAATTTGAAGGTGATTAATTCCTCTAAATATTTTTCTCATTTTATTATTTACATAATTTAACTTGTTCTGTAGTTTGTGAATTAATGATCTTTTCATATACTATATAAACTTTTTCCCTTCCTCCACAGTCTGAAGATGTGTCCAATATGTCAGTGTCTTCTGGATTTGGAATAACTCTTCAGAAATGTGGTGTGGTAAGTTTTCTTACCTTTGTCTTGTTAATTTGGTAGGAAGTTTGTACACAAACGTCCTTTAAAAAGTGGGAACACAATTGTGCTCACGCTGACTGTTTGGGAGAACATCCATTTTGATGGTAAGGTGGTCACACCCTCTGTAAGAGGCACAGTTTTGCAATGTTGATTCAAAACTGAGGGAAGAAGTGAAACCTTCTCTCAGACTTCAGCTTATTTTGGGTTAGGGTCAAAGTACCTCAGTGTGAATTTGTAAAACTATAAGTGGGCAAAGCCCAATGAACTAGCAATCAGCCACAAGGCTGGATAGAGATAAAGACAATCTTCTTTAGAAGATGAGATAAATCTTCTGAGATACTCTTCTGGCCCAGGCATGGGTGCCCTACCTGTGTCAAGTATGGACTCCTTTTGAAGGATAGGGCAGTGAGCCCTATGATGCCCATTGTCTCTTTGGGCATCCTATCCCACAGCCATAGCAGAGCCAATGTGTCGTAGTCTGCATATTCAGTTGGACTCAGCTGCAGCACAGTATTTAATGAAAAAAATCTGACTTACGTTAAATGCTTATGAGGATCTAAGACCTCCCTATTATAAATAAATTTTAAAACTTCAATTTTATTTTTACTTCATGTGGCATATGTTGATAGATTAACCTAGACTGCTATTTTTACTTTCTCTTTTGTTCCCTGTTTGTTATTTTTTTACACTGGATGAAACAAGTCTGAATTTTTATAGTTAGAGACAGTTCATTTTTCCTGTCCCTTGGAGAGACAAAGTGCATCCAACTTAGACCAATCTGAATTCAGCCACTGAAATGCTGCATGTGAGGGTGGAGGTTCAGCAGCTACTACAGAAGAGGTGACATTATAACCTGCACCAGATCATTTGCGTAAAGAAGAATGAATATGCATCACACCTCATGGCACTGATTACCTGGGTTGTTACTGAAATGGCAGCATATAATTAAAGAAGCTGAATAGTGAACATTTCAGACAAGAAGCAGTAACGTAGAATCTTACACTTTTCTGGCTGTAGATTCCCAATTTTTATATCAGAGCCTATCAAGAAGTCTGATGCAGTTACATGTTGTTTTTCTCTGCTAGTCATAGCACAGCCTCACACAGGCTCATTAGAAATAGTGAAATCCTGCAGTACAAGATCAATGCTAGGAGAATCAGAAAATAATTTTGCAGTGCTATTAGTTGTAAACGACTGAAAACTGTTTTATTGTATGTGATTGTCTTCCACCTTCAAATGCAGTTCACATTTTATTTTCCTTTGCTTACCTTGTCATCTACTTCAATCCTAATTATCTGAACAGATGCTTTCCTGCTAAGAGACAAACTGGCCATATGGTGGTCTTTAACTGTTTTAAATGGAAAAAAGTCAATTTTGCACATTTTCTTCCTCCTACCTTGAGTGGCTCCTCAGAGCATGGAAATGACATATGTTTAGTTCTTGGAGTCAGGATTCTTCCAGCACCTTATCGCAGAAATACTGATTGAAACTGGGGTGTTTGAATTTTACCTGTGCTTCCAGCAACCAGTCCCTTGCTTCTTTCCAGAAATGTGCTCCTTTTAAGAGCTTCATTCTATAGTATGACATGAACTTTTCTGTAATAGTACTTCATAATGACAATAATCTTTAGCAGAGTTTAAGTTTCACTGTTTGGCTTTTAACACATTGACCTATCTCATTTCTCAATCCTAAGCATTCTTGCATTGCATTTCATCTATGATTCTTCATTTTTTTCCTCCTTTCCAGTCTCTAGTTGTTGATCTTCCATTTCTAATTGTTGATCTTCCATTCACCTCCATGGCAATTCCTTTCTCCTCTCTTTTCTCCTAGCATGTCCTTGCTCTTTCTGTGGTTCTTTGACTCCATTCTCCCAGGTACCTGAAGTCGTAGCGCTTGCAAGGGGTGATGCCACACATGGTGTGCTTCAGCAGCAGAGAGAAAATGGAGTACGCACATGTCATTGGTGGCTGCCACTGAGTTTGGTTCCTGTAGATGGTTGGCAGCTTAATCACCTCCTCCAAAAGCAATAAAAAACATTTTCAGGCAAATTAGAGGGGCAACTTAAAGGAGATATCCAGTGGCTGTGGAGTCCAGTGGCGGTTGTGTGTGGAAGAGGTTCTTTCTAGGAGAGGTCAAAACCAAAGAGCATCCCATCTGCTTGATTCTCATCTGCAGCTTTCTCCAGTGCTTTCAGGAAAAAAAATCCAGATTCTTTCAACCCCTTTGCAATTTAGCTTAAAAATGACTGCCAGTCAAAAATAAAGAATGCAAAACCTGTATTTAATATTAATCAGAAATGTAACAAATGTGACCTTTTGCCACCTGAGGAAGATTGTGGTGGGAGATAGGTGGTACGTTTGGGATGCCGCTGAAGGGTTGCTCTGTTTCGTCACTGAATTAAGAGTTTTATGAAATGAAACAAAATGAAAAGAAAGTGCAAAATTGTTTGGAGAAAGAGAATGAACAGTGTGTGGGAGTATGCATTAAAGCTCCTGCCTAGGGGAAGGAAAGGGCTAACGCTGCTGTATTCCCCCACCTGCCTGCGAATATACACATGCTACTTTATTTTATAGTAGGAATTTATCTAAATCACTGTTTACATCTCCTCTCCCCTGTGTAAAGGAATATATTTGTGCCTGATTAGAAGCACAGGAAGAGACCCTGAAATCCTCATTTTTTTCCTTCATCTCACAGAAGAGCAAGGGAAAGGCATGGGAAAATAAAGGAGGAAGAAGTTTTTCTATTACCCCATTTCCCAAACTCCCTCCTTTGCTGGTGCATGTGTGTGTCTGCACAAGCCCATCCACACTTAATATGGAGCATAATAACTTGTATTAACAATCTGTGCAGTTTGAATCAACTCTTTCAAGGTGTGTTTTCTTGTTTTGGTGATTGGGTCAGCATCTCTGCTTTGTGGCTTTGCATTTTCTTTATGTGGCTTTGAGTGTTTTTTCCTGTTTTATTTTGTTTGTGATTTTTAAATCAAGTTTCTAGCCTTTGTGACTACACAGGAAAGGCTGTTGACTGCATCATTGATAATGTTTTCCTCACAAATGTGATTAAGCCTATTTTTATATGCTGGCAATTATTTGCAGAATCTAGTAAAATAAATAGTTGGATTTTTTCCTCCATAAGATTTTTTTAGTACGCTTGAGGTGGAACTTGCTGTAATGAGTATGGAAAACTTAGTATAGTGTAGTATAGTATACCAAGCAGAGTAAGTTATGTAAACATATTTATTGAAATTCATTTTAATTGTTGTCAGTTAAATAGAAAGATGAAAGCTAAGTAATGATAATTTCAATAAACTCTTTCTTCTCCTTGATTCGTAAAATATCCTAAAACTGCAATCTGTTTCTATACTGAATTAGTATGAAATGCAGAGATCAATGGTACACAATTAATTCATAACTACATGCGTCAAACCCTGTAGCTGCTGTGAGCTCTGGTGTGATTTCTGAAGTCTATCACAATTCATAGTTTTATAACTCATTTCTGTGTGGGCTGCTTCATTATTTATATTTGCTGGTGTCCAGATACAGAGGAGACATTTCTTAAAAAGGAGGAGAAAAAAAGAGAAAGGCTCAGCCTGAATCATACTTCGGTCAGTTAAATAAGTGTTAATTTGGTGTCATTATTAGAAGCCTGATATACCATTATGGCTATACTATAGGCCAGCATGTTATAGATGTGATAAAATTTTAGACAATATTTGTTTAATGTGAATTATAGGGGAAGGCAGTTTGGAAGCTGGGAGGTCAGTAAGCAACTCTGCTCAAAGTAATTTCATTTAGAGGCTATAATTAATAACAGTTAATGGCCTAGTGGAATAAATAAATACAATTACATGAGTGCATGTTGCTAGAGATTGATGATTAGCTTATGAACATCACCACTAACTGCAGTCAGAGCTGTGAAGTCCAAGTCCACTGGTGTCTCCATGTGAAGGGAGAATCAAGGCAGCTGGCACCCTTTGGAGAGTGTGGTTGCTGTTAAAAAAGGGCAATAGAGACCAAAACTGCATGGAAAGAATGAATTTGCAGCAAGGGCAGCTTGCAAAAGAAACGTCCTCGTGCTGCTGAATTTCAAAGTTAAGAATTTTCCAGACTGATTATAAAGTTAATGATCCAGTTCTGTTTTGTATGAGGTATCATGGGGATATTCAGATTCGTGTTTTTCACTTCTGGCTTCTACATGAGCTGTTTCCAACTTCTGGCTTTCTGTCCCTTTGTCTCCAAGCAACAGCTTGACATACCAAAGATTAGAATCTTCTTGGGAGTTTGAGATCAAACTGAGTGTTGTGCCATTTGCAGGTTGCTCAGAATGCCTTCAGAAAATAAGTTTACACTTCTCAAGATCTTTTATTAGTAATCAAAGGTATGAATTTTGCTGTTAAGATGCACATACAGCCATTTTTCTCCATTAATACTAATATTTCTGTTTTCAGGTAGATGTTGAACATGACCCTCAAACTGCATACATTACACTTCTGATTAATAACACCAACATGCTGCTCTCCGCGAACATTACAGATCTTATCCTCCTGGACAATATCACTGGGCTACATGTTCAGAAAAACAGTGGTAATAAGACCACAGCCGGCATACAGATTTACAGGAAAAGATTCTTGCAAGGTAACAGAATCTGCAGCCCTGGTTACACCTGTGGAAAAGTATCTGTTCACATCACTGCATTTATTTATTTATTTATGTTTGGTGATGTAAATTCTCCAATTATCAGTTAATACGGGTGCAAAACTCTGGGAAACGTTTTGTGCTGCAGTTTACAATCCTGCTAACTCACATTGTGACTCCCACCTTTGAACTGCTTCTGATCCCTCAGGTACAGAAGTGAGCACCTGTACTCTGTAAAAGTTGCTGCCATCAAAATGAAACAGAATCTTTCATTATAATATTTGTTCATTTTGGATATTTTTAAAAGCTGCTGCACAAGCCATTTTAATATCTGACAAGTCTTCCTTCCTTAGGCAAGCACAGCAGATTGGCTTCGTGAGATACTTGGAATTGCAAAGGGCCGTGCAAGCAGGCAAGATGATTAATCAGAAATAAGGCAGCTCTTCTCAGTATCTGTTCTCCTCAAACTGAGCAAATTACAAAATCAAAGCAAGTAATAGAGAGATAACCTGTTCCACTCTTGGAGTCAGTCTGTTCCTTTGGTAGCAGTTGGATCATTGCCCATTTATAAAATTTTACCTTTCTTGATTTCTTCATCTCCTTTTTCCTAAGCACAAGCACACAGAAAATTAGGAGCTCACTTTTCAGAGTCATAATATTTCTCTTGGAGCTTCAGAAGTGTTTAGCGATAGCTGTTTATGGCTGAAGTATCAAGGGTTATTGTGGTGTTTTGCTGGTGAAAGTTTTCCCAATAGGAAAGTGAAATAAGTAGACCCGGGGCTGCTGTCTGATTGCAAATGGATAGCCAGGCTCCATTTCTAGTAACAGCAGTGTGAGTAGTGGTGCTGATCACTGGGCTGGGGTTTTTTGAAACTGTAAAGGAATTGCTGGCTGTCAACAGAGATTCCTAAGAAAGAATGATCCCTGAGAAAGATAAAATGGCTTGCAGAGCCAAGTTGTATGCCAAGTTGAAGCTGTTATTGAGTTATTTGTAATTACTGAAGATAGCTTTTCCAGCCCATATATGTTGCACAAATCATTGTGAAGAATACTGAAGTGGAAGAAAATGAGCAGAACAGATTTCTGCATAGTTTTACGATTTGGTCATTACTATGTCAATCCTGGGCTCAGCATGTACTTTGCCAGTAGTCCTGGACAGAAAGGCTGTGCCTATGCTGGCCTGTGTACTGTCATGCTGCATGTTAGCTATAGTAATATTTCAATGCTCTATTGCACTGTGAATCAAAATTAATCTCAAATCTGTCAGATTTCTGTTTGGTTTCAGCAGGAGGAGAATCAGCCAGTAAGTGGTTATAATGTAGGCTGTCTATTTTATTAAAAAAATCCTTTTTAAATAACTCATGATGAGATTTAGTATCAGTCAAAACATGATGCTTTTCAGTAGCTGGATGCATCATGTAATGCAGTTTCCAGGACCTGGGCCAAATTTGCTTGAGTCCTTAGAGGCAGGAGATACAAAGGGTGTTGCTGGGCTCGGGTGGCTGGGAACTGTTTACTCTTGATGTGGGGCATGTGCTGTGTCAGAAAGGAAAAGCTCCAGTGCTGTCTCAAGCCTTCCTCAGGGATCTTGGAAAAATTTTGCTGGGACAGAGCAAATCTATCCAGATTCCCCCTCTCTGGGCTGTGCTGGTATGCTCTGGGTGCCTTCTTTGCTGAATTTGCTTGAAGTCAGTGTTGTGAGCTTGCTGCAGCTTGGTTCCTAGGAGAGCACTTTTGCTGGCAAGGAAACTGTCTCAAGGGGAACCTAAAAACCTCCTCAGATGTTTTATTCATATTGAACTTGCTTTTCAGATTTTGCAGGCATCTGTAACTGCAGCTGAGCTCAGCTGGGTGCTCAGCTCTTCAGAGGTTCACACCCAGCCTTCTTGTGTAAGAAAAGATGTGCAACTGTACCTGGTTGTTTTCAAGTCAGGGTAGCTACTGTTCTGTTTAAGAAAATGCAGACACAATTACTTAGAGGCCACTGTTGCACTAGCAGATGTCGCTCATCTGCTTAATCTACACAGTTGTGGTTTTTTTCTCTATTTTAACAGGGGGAGAACACTTCGCAATCAATTACTCTGCACTTCTTGATGCAAAAGAAATGTGGGATGGCAGGGTCTTGGCACTGCCTGCAAAGCTAACTTTCAGGAGTTCATCACAGGTATTTCCTTTACAATTTTATTTTACTTGTCACTGTTTTTGTAAAAAAAACTCAAAGGTGGTTCTTGTCTGCCTAAGCAATGAGGCCTGCATATAATTAAGTGAAGTTGTTAGGCTCTCTGATTGTTTACCAAGAATTTATAAATATGTGAGTTACTCTTCATAGCGTAGGAAGTCCTAGACCTCCTTAAATAAGTGAAGTATGTTTGCATGTTGTCCTGTAGCTTTTGGTATTTCTTTCTAGTTCATCCGTGTATCTTGGAAATAATGGTGTTCCACATACTTCTGTGTATATTTCTGTAGTCAGTGAGAGATTGAAAGTTTTGCCATATTTTTATCAGAAAATAATTTCTTTTAACCAAAACCCAAGTTGCAGTAAAGTAAAACCTTCTTGTTCATAAGGAAAACACTTTTTTAGTGTGAGAATTGTGAAAGAGATTTCTCGGAGAAGCTGAGGAATCTCCATCCTTGCTGATTTTTGAGAACTCAATTGCACCAGGCCCTGAGACAATGGAGCTAATGCTGGAGTTAGCCCAGTTTTGAGTAGAATGCAGGACTAAGGAGGCAGGACAAGTGGATTTTTCAGAAGTAAAATCTTCTGATTATTAAATATGGCTTGATATTTTTTCTGTAGTTTTCGCAGTTGCATGCTATTAGAACCTGCAGATGTATTTGCATTTCCATTTTGACTGCTGTATCTCCTTTGCTTTAGAGGAAAAAAATATTCAGCGTGCGTGAGTTTGGTACTAGAGTGGGAGAGAGCAAGACTTCAAAAAACAAGGAACTCCAGGAGTAGAGACATGCAGTGATTGTGGCTCCTGTTGTGTGCATTTTCAGTCAACCCAGATTTTATAGGCACAGAAAAATGTAATTCTGTGAGCACCGGAATATGCCTCTGTGTGATTAGAAGGGCAGTGTATCCAACAGAGCAGCTGCTTCCATGTCTGTTAGTGTTACCCCTAAGTACACTGGTTTTCCTATTAGATTTCAGCTTTAAGCTTAATGAGAAGTATAGCTTATCTTCTAAGGAGAGGCTTCTCTAGGGATCCTGGGCTGTTTGCCAGTGGATTCTGCTCATTTTTTTTAATACATGTAATATTTTTATATCTCTCTCAGAATGAAACACATCTTGTGTCATTGACAACATCGTTCACCGTAACTGAGGAAGAAAAGACTAAGGTAAATTCTGTGATTTGGTATTATGCTGACTCTCCTGATCAAACCTACAGACAATCTAAACTAAATCCTAGGTGCTATGGATATACTTATCTCTAATCACTCAGCTATGGGCTATTAATCATACACAAGTTCTGTTTTCTCTTATTTTAAGAGAAAGAATATAGGACTCAAGATAGGGAGTCTTTGTTGTCTTAAAGCAGCAAGTTTTTTACCTTTCCAAAACGGTGGAGTTATCCTCCACCCATTAAGAAAAGGTTTCTGTATCATGCTGATACACAAGTCAGAAAACAGTAGTGTGGGAACCCTGGGAAATAAAACTTTAGTAAGAGAGGCATAGTTTAGGTTTCTCTTTTTGTTTTTCAGCTAGTCATCCTTCCAATATGACTTCCTGTTTGTGGCTTCTGAATTAACAAGGTTTCCAAGAGGCCAGAAAAACCTTCAGAATTGCATTGAAGGCAGCAAACAGTGTTATTCTAGATAATTTTTTACTAGGCAACTCCCCACTGTGTCCATCAGTTTCAGTGCTAGAGTAATCTCTTCACAAACTTGTTGGTGAAGACCTTTAAAATCAGTAGTCTATTTGGAGATTGGGCGCAGAGGCCTCTTGTGCCAATATTCTGTTTTGCTGGGGATCTTTTGCCCTCTTAGCTTCTATTACTGTAATAAATGTAAGTCCAGACTTGGCTTTCTCATTAGTGAAGATCAAGTGCCCATTCTGTTAAAATGAAAGGCAGAATTAAACATGATATAAAGTAAAAGTCTACATGACCTATAGGACTCATTGTCCCTGGATAAAGATCTAGCCAGATTGAAAAAGATTGGATAAGATTATGCTTGGAATTACCATTAATATATTTTTTGAAAACTCTTACTCTTAAAGATGTAAGCTGTGCAGTAGCTGCCTGGGTTAGAAAAATAGCTTCCTGAATGGTTTTCTGTAGAGTTCAATGTGAATTGATCTGCAGGATTTGGTGATGTCTAAGCTAAGACAGTGAGCTACATTGCTCTCAGTGTACAGTGAAAATTCCTGTAATCTATTACTATACTTAAAACTTTTAGAGTGTGGGTTTCTTCCAACTTGAACTTGATTGTTTGATCTCAGTAAGTTCTTGGGGACTATTCCGTAGTTAGGTAAAATTGGCTCAGCTACATTTAAGCTTACTAAGTGAACAGGTTTTCTCATTAAAATGAGTGGTAAAGGTGTGTGGAGAACACTGTTAATTTTGAAAAATAAAGCTTAGAAATGATGGAACACATCATATTTCACATGCATAATATTTGCCTTTGGTCTGTGTCCAAGTTTAAAGTGTTTCAGCATTACATCAGTTTGTGCAAGGAAATTATGATCATCTGAAAAAGTTGCCATGTATTGTATTTCATCCATATCTTCAGCCATCACAAATGCTCTCAATCTCAGATTAAACCTGCTCATGGGTGTCACAAAAGCCAACACATACATGTGACTAAGTGGATACTAAATGTTGACTTTGGGGACAGAAAAGAGAATAATTAATTACATAGTCATGTAATTGCCATGCTAAGTTGGTCCCTTCAGCTTTCACATGGTTTGCTTGCACGCTGGGCTGCTGTGCTGCTTGTTAAAGTTTTGGAGACCCTGTGGATTTTTTCTTATGCGCTGCTGAAAGAAAGTACTTGGTTGCCTGTGACAAGGTGATTTTGTGGGTTATGAAAAAGCATGGGTGTTGCTTATGTGAGTGTCTGTGCCAGATGTCTTCCTGTAGCGCTTCAGGGGCTGTGAACTGTGTGCCTCTGCCCTCAACTGGGTCGTTTTGATGCTGAATGGGGAGCAGTAGTGAAAAGGACAAAAGGAAGTTCTCCCATCTAAGCACATTGCGTGGGATGGATAATAATAATTGCTTTGTTGTGATTTTACCAGACTTGCTTCCCTTAGCACCCTTCAGATCAGTGGAAGCGCGGCAGTTTGTGAAAGAAACTTGGGCCTGTAATTCCTCTTCCCATTATTGGGATGGCATAAGAAGCTAGTTTAGGACATGGGTTTTGAGGCTCGCTGGTGTGTCAGTGTTTTGAAGGTCAGCCTGCAGTGCCAACACTAGTCCTACTCCATGGCTTGTGCAGGGGCTCTGGCACATCTACACCATCTGCTGTGGTGCTTTCAGATGCCACTAGGTGCTTGCTGTGTCCTCCTGCTTGGGTTTACATCCCCCCCAATGACATGAACTGTCCCTCCAGAACCCATTTTCTGTAAGTATAAAAGCATAGATAATTCCTTGCCCATTTTCTCCATTGGAGTTTAACTTTTGACAGAACTGCCTGCCCTGATGCACCATGGTTGTCTGCAAGTAGGTCTCCCCTTTTACTTCACTTGGAAAGCAACAGGATCATTACTTAACCAGTGCTTTTTCTCTGTCAAAACCTAACGAGCTTCATTTCAGCTTCACTGAATCTGTAGCTTCACTAAAGTCCAGCTTTCCCCAGAAGCCCAGAGAGATCCCTACATTTCACAGAGTGCCCTGGGTATATGGGCCATGTCTGTCCTGTTATCACTATAGTCTAAACCTTGAAATGTGCTCGGCAGTACAGATGTGCTGGGTGTTTGTCGTGGTCAGCCATGGTATAGGGGAGCGTAATGGAAGCAATTTCCTGAAGTAATAGGAAACTACATCAAGAAAAAACATTCATACAGCATGTTGGTAATTACATATGGAACTGGGAAATTAATGTGTTGCTCCTCTTCTTTCTTGTTTCCCTTTAAAACTTAAAGATATTGAAAGGTATTAGAAGGAATTCAGCACATGGCTGGTTTACTCAGTTAAATACATAGTCACAAAACATTTTTGTGAACCTCAAAGTGCTTCAAGGGCCTCACTATTTTAGACTGAGCCCATTAAAAAAAAAAGAAAAATAAAGCCAGCATACCTCTGTCATTAAGAGCAATTGTTGATTCTACATATACAATACTGTGAAGTAAACCTTGAGTCTTCTTGGAACTGTGCAAGTGCCAAATAGTAGCCTGTATTACTATCTGGATGATTGCCTTGATTCTGACATCATTGCATAATTGAGTTGAAATCATACTGAAATCAGTAAACTGAGCCTGTGAAACAAAGTCTGAAGTGAAGCAGTTCCTTCAATTACGTATGACAGATTTAGAATGCACAAAAACGTATCAGATTGAGAAAGATGAGGCAGTAAAAGGATAAAATTTGGCTGTTAAATTGGAATAAATCCTTTTCAAACTGTGGACCATGTTTGATTATCACTTCTTATGCAGAGTTAATGTTGACTCCACGGAATGCTCTCAGGTTTCTGCTCCAAGAGATACCAAGCCCAGCCTGCAAGCAGCATGTTAATTATTTACACTTTCTGGCCCCAGCAGAGTGATTGTTTTGTAGTGAAACTTTACACTAATAGCTGTGCTGTGCTTTTTTTATCCAAAGATCTCAAAGAACTAAACAAACACTGAATTAACTTTTGCTACATGGAGCATGAAGTAAAAATTAATTTTTAATGCAATTCAATTTAAAGATTAAATTACGAGCTAAAGTGAAAGGCCTACAGAGTTGTTAACTGGCTCACTGTTCTGGTGCTCCTCCTATTCTTTTCTGACTCTCGACTCATGCAGAAGCATCAAGGGTGCACACAAATTGGGTGGTTTTTTCAACTGTCAGGTACATATTTATTCTGAACTCATATTGATGCTTTTCCCCTGTGGTGATTAGTCAGTTTTTTTGAATCAAGAGATGGCCATTAACTGAAGGTCGCCAACGTTAGATTGATTTTTCAGAACCTCTGTGCAACATCAAAATTGAGCCGTTTAAAAATAATTTACTATGTTGCTTGCAGCTATAATCTTTAAGTTTGATCTTTATATATATTTAAAATGTAGTTTTAATAATATGGTCTTCTGATTTCAGATTTCATACAGCCACGCCATCCATGCCTCAGGGTTCTTCATTGCCTTTTTTGTTTCCCTTGTATTGACATGTGCTGTTTTTCTCATTGTTTACCGAACGCAAATGTTAAAATGGAGTTTCCGTAGTGAAAACCAGGTGAGTCATACTGTCTGGAATGGCACTTTTATTTAAATATTTTAATTGATCATATCTGATGATATAACTTACTAACTAATACAGGTTATCTAAAGAGTTCTTGAAGATAAATAAAAAGCCACCAAGTGATGTATTGGATTTGCAGGTAATGTAATCTTTACAACCTCTAATCTTGAGCACAGTCAGATTTAGAGGACGGTATAAGAATGATAATCTGATCAAAAGAACTGCCATCAGTACCTGGATGTTAGCTTCAGACTGGAGGCAGATTACCTTTTGACAGTTAGTTTCTTTTCATATTGCTCCCTTCCTCCTCTCCATCCCTCAAAATGAGAGACAGGATGTCTGTGGGTTATAAGCAGTTGCCCAGGGAGTAGACCACTCACCTTGAGCATGGCGGACTTGGGTCCAAATTGTATTTCTGATTATAAGGAGTAGGGATTTGAATTTAGGTTTCTTAGTTCCTTGGATGTGCCTTAATCTCTTGAGTGATTAAGCGTAACAGTTGCATCTGGAGATGAGCATTTCTACTGTTCTTTATTCAAGCGGTGCTAGTTTGGAGAAAGTATTTCAGTACATAGTAGAATGGAGAGAGAAATTACAGTCCAATAAATATTCATCAAGTTGGCCCAAGTTCCAGCCCATGCTTCTATAAATAATTTATGTATTTATTTAAAGTGGAACAACTTCAGTGGGAAGGAGCTAGAGACCTCAGTGGCAATACTGCAGTGATTGGAGCACTCCTCTAGAAGAGATGTGCTGAGAGGTTTTAGCCCCTGTGTTGCTGGGATGGTGGTGGATCTCCCATCCCTCTGGACTGACCAGAGGAGCTCACAAATTTCTTCCAGCCTTGTTTTCTGTGGTTGAAAACTACCCTGTCAATATTATTTCTTTTAGGTCTGAAAAAATCGTCGCTTTAAAGGAAAAAGCATGCCTTGTTTCTTTTTACAGATAAAGGTGCGATAATGAAATCATAAAAGGGCTAGTTTGGTCCTAGCAGCAGATATTTATTGTGGGGTTTTTGTATAGTAATTTTCTTAGCCCTCAGTCTCAAGGGAGTCTCACTGAACTGCCAACTAACCAAGTCACCTCCATCATTCATGGGATGAGTTTTTTGTGTTGTTTGCCTCATAATACTGTAGTCTTGCCGTATGAAATTTTTATACCATGGTAATTTCTTAAAAGTGGACCTAGAAAGTTTATAGTGGAAGATAACCTCGTAGAAGGTTTTCACAAGCCTACTAAGTCAACGTAGAGTCTTCTGTCTTCTCTGTTCATTTCTTCACTGGTATTCCAGATCAGTTATATGCAAAAAGTTCAGCCTGAAACAAAAGTAGTATATTTGATTTCAGATATATGTCAGAATTGCACAACCTTTTCACCCAGACTTACCTGCAATAAAATTAGATCAGGTTCTCAGTGTAAATTTTTTTAATAATCTGAAGCTTACTTCCTTTTTTTTTTTTAAGGAGATACAGCATGAACTCAGCCAAAATCACAAACTGGAGCATTCTCTGTTTAATTCAGGTGATCTCTTTAGTGAAGATATAGTTATGAATGACCAAATCATCGATATACTGTCCTTTGAAGAATCTGGGAACATGCTTCAGGCTTTAGAAGAGTAAGAATTCACTGTTATTACATCACATTTATTACATTTACCATCAGCTGAACCTTTGAATACGTTTTGAGTATTTGCCTTTTATAGTTTTTCGTTGTGTCTGTTTACACATGTGATTGCACTACCTTAGTTTTTTGAACTGTATTAAATAACCATCTGTGGTAACTGAAAGTAGTCATACTTCATACTGCTTCACCTGTAGAAGTCACAGCTCCATCTTTGCCTTCACCTAGGCAAATTTTCCAATGCAAATGAACACCTAGTTTTGCGTCTCTGTAGTTCACTAAGTAAAGGGAAACTTTTCTGTGTACAAGAAAATGCTGAAAGGGTGTATTCTACTATTGCAGAACACATTCTGCTTTCAAAAGGATGGCTTTTGTCCTAGAAAAGAGAGCCTCTGTTGGGTTCCAGCATTGCTCTTCAGCGTATTTTGGAAACACCTGGATCAGTCTAAGGGGCAACAGTTCTTAGTGCTGCCAGTAGAGATACCACATAGCTGCAAAGGGACCACAGGGTAGAGCAGAGAAACTCTGCTGATGTTGTTGGAACGCTGGTCAGGGCCGTTTGACAGAAACATGCCACTCTTAAAGGTCATCTGTTCTTCAGCAGAATTTGATAAAAAGGTCTGGTGTGAGGACAGAGCGGATTTTGTTTGTTCAGTCTTATCGTTAGCTCCTGGCAAGTCAGGTTGCAGGCAGAATTATGCAACTGTAAAATCAGTAGAAGCTGAAAAGAAAAAGTTACAGGACCATGGAAGTAATTTTCTTTCTTAGAGGGTAACTAACAGCATTATTACTTCCTGCATTTCCTTGATAATTGGGATTCTTATCTCTGTAAATTGCATATTGGTCTTTGCTTTTATAACTATATAGAAGTCTTATACTGAAAATCATTAGGTGAATATTAAGAAGAACAGGATCAAACATTTTTTTAACTCACTGTAGTATTAATTTAACTCAGGGATAGTGAATATCTAGCTAGTTTGAAGAAAAAAAAAGCTGGACAATTTTCAGGTATCTTGTGGTTTAGAAAGGTAAATATTCTTGCAAACCTTTGCATAGGATTATTTTTATAACTGGATTATTTCTAAACCCATAAAATAAGATTCATTTTATAGTTTGAGTGTGTATCCAGGGGCTAAAGTTTTTTTAATATTCTTATGGAGTTAGCACAAATGTCTCTCTTGTTTCCGCTTCTTTCCTCATACTTTCTATTTTCTCTACCTCTAAGAAGGTAGAGCATTGCAGTGAAAAAAATAGATGCCCATTAGCAAACAGTTGCTAACCTTCCTAACTTTTGGAGTTACCTTTTCCGTCTTCTGGGATGAGGATGGTAGATGGACCACAAGGGCTTCCAGGGTTACAGTGCTTCGTGCTACAAAAGATGATTGAAAGTGTGATAGACAATACCATGAAGGGCTCAAATCAGCTCCTGCCTGTTAGCAATGGGGGCTTCCAAATACCTATTTTGATTATCCCAATTCTTACTTCTTGTAGTTTGAAACTGGACCTTCTGATTTATTTACTCTTAGGAGGTGACACAGAGATGCACTTAAAATGTTTTTTTCCATTCTTTCCCTCTTTTTACTAGCACTCATTGAATATGTGCATTCAATTAATATATACGTGTTCCTCTCCTCTCTTACCGGTGGTGCAGGTTTTTTCATGTCGTATGTCGCACTCTCACCCTTAACATGACAACCAGTATGAATTTCAGCACTATAATCCTGGTTATTATTATTTGAGGAGGCAAAAGTATAGGGGCTGTTGTTAGAGAGCTTTTGATGCTTTAGATATTTTCAACCAACCAACAACATCTTGCTTGTATGCTAGATGGTAATCCTTTCTGCAAGTATTGGTGCAGCTGTGTGTCATTTTCTCCGCATGATATATGTATAAGCTTGCCAGAGTAACTGATATATTCTTTTTAAATTGTACTGTGATGGTAAACATGGTTGGAATTATTCTGGTGCTTTGTTCTTTTGTCCAAACACAAATGAGAAAATTACTTTTCTGAGTAAGAGCCACAGGATTCTTTTGTCCTCTTCAGGATGTAAAGCTATGTTAATAGTTAATGTCTTTTACGAAGTGACAGTGCCAAGTTGTTTAGCAAATACATTAGGAGCATGTGTTCAATATTTATGGACAGGGACATCTTTGCAGTGTAGACAGTTTGCAATGTCAGGAGGATTGGCTAGAGAACAAAACATACTTTTAATATTTCATAAGGAAGCTTCGTAGTTACTCATTTTGTGAGTTTTGTCTTTATAAGTCATATCCTTGATGTGCATTATGCAGCAAAATAGCTTGGCTTTTATTCTCAGTAGGTTCTTACTGTGTATATTCCTGAACATTGGCCCATTGGCAATGAATGCTAATGAGAAGAAGCTGTATTATTTGAATATTTGACATATACGCTAGAAGATCATGTTCCAAAATGTTGTGGGTCTCTTCTTCTGTATGTGTACAACAGAATATGAAGAGAGCTGAGTAGTTTGGGTTTGTGTCCAGTGTGATGAAGTCTGACCATGCTCATAGTCTCGGAAGATACAAATATGTTAAAGGCAACTTAATTTTTTTAACTGCCTTTCCACTACTACAACTTTTATTTTTCATCTTCATTTTGTGCAGCTATGCTTCCTTGAGTTTGGCAAAGCTCTCACTGAACTTGATCCCGCTTGCCGATACACAATACATACTGCCAATTATTTTGGGAAATCACGGAGTAATATGTATGCATTGCAGCTGACTTTCTTCTAATGGTAGAGGGCATTGAGGCCAATGTACTAGAGAACAGGATCACACTGTCTCCAGAAAGCCTTGACAGAAAAGTCAAAAACAATTTACTACTGTATTAGAACGGCACTTTTTCTTTCTAAATGTAAATTTCTTGGTGTACATCTCAATTTAATTTGCTCTGGAGCAAATGTGGGGTTGTTTTAACCTTCAGTTCAAATGGAAAGTAAGAATAAAAGATCACATTGTCATAGCAGCTAGATATGAATATTCCTCCATAGAAAATGGTGAGAAATGGTTACATTGTTAGTACAAAAAAAAACCCAACTTGAGGTGTTAAGTTCTCCATTTCATAACTTTTAAAAAGTGTAATTGAAATTTCAGAATTTTTGAAGGGAGGGCATATTCATTGCTCTGATTTGTGCAGTGTGTACAATGCAGGAATACAGCAATAAATAATAATCGCATCGAATGAATCCCAAACCCTGCATTTTTGGTTCTGTGTTATCAATGCTGTTATAAACTTGACAAGTGTGTAAACTATACAGATTTTTCCCTCAGAAATTCAAATGCTTGATAGGTGATTGGAGCCCTTAAGACAGGGGAACTGAAGAAGACAAGTCATTTGAAATGAATGAATACATGTCTTTTTTCATCTAAAAAGTGGCACTTTTCTTTGATGTTGTCTAACTACGAAGAAATCGTGTTCAGAATTATATGGACCATTTCTGCTGTCTACCCAAACAATTTATCTCATCCAGAGAAGCATGCTTTTTCGAGTAGTGCTGTGATGGTTTATTCCATATAATTTTGGAAGAAATTGATTATCTCCTACTGTTTCTGTCATCTGAATACTTGCCCCATCTGAGTAGATCAGAAGAATCCAAGTAGATCACAGAGAAGTTGGAAGCTTCTCAGGCATTAGTGCATATATCTATAATATTTATTTGTGCTTTTGTTAGTATCCAGGCTGAAGTTGGTGCTTTTAAAATCAATGGTAAAATGCATGATGACTTCACTGGAAACTGAACTGCTTTTTTTGCGTAGTAGTTTTTCATCAAAATACCATTGTCTGAGCTTTATTGCAACAGCTGTATTGTAGCTAGCTGTTTTTAAAATTGTTTTGCTGAAAATCACCAATATATCCATTTTCATACTTTCTGCAATCAAAGCAGAGGTTCTAAGTCTCTTAAACAGAGGATTTTCAAATGTTTTTTAAACAGGTTAATTTAAGAATTTAAATACCTTTACTGTCTTCATATATTGTTGTGGAGAGTTAAAGCAATTAGATAGTGAAACTGCTGCCAAATCTAGTGCATAGACTTTTGGCAGGTTTTCATTAAGCAGTTTTTTTCTGAGGAGCCACTGCTCTCTCATCTCAATTTGTCATCTTTTTCAATTTTGTGAGTTTTTTTTTTAATTTTTGGCTATGTATCACGAGAAACCTACTTCCAGTTTTGTCAGCATCTTGGCTTTTTCTGGAAAGCTAAACTTAACCTGTGTTTCAACCATGTGAAGCATCCTTAGATAATCATCATACCTTTCTTAGCAATTTCATTTGCTGATGAGGTGTTCTGTATTCTCTGTAAGCTCACATTTCAGATATGCTGAGTTTAGACTTAGCAATATAACGGTGTTGCAGGACTGATGGATGAACACCCCCAGTTCAGAGCTGGCTGCAGGCCAGTACAGCTACTGGTGTAGCACAAAGCATCTTCTGACCTCCTCTAACACAGGTGGACCGCATGCAGCCCAGCAGCAGGCAGAGACCAGGAAAAAGCAACTTGTCCTGTTTCAGCACGGGGGAGGGCTGAAGAATTTCAGCAGTCAGTAGCTGTTGATGGACATTCAGACCTCGTGACATTACTTCTGCTTCTACTTTAGCACAGTTTTGGTCTCCTGCAAAGATTTGCACCTTGTTGTGCTGCAGTCTGCGTAAATCCCTGCCCTGAAGTGTTTGCAATCTTTGTGGTGACTGGACTCAGCAGAAAAGTGTGGGAAGCAGAGGAGGGGAAAAAAGGAGAGAGGGACTAAAGGAAGGAATCATAGAATCATTTAGGTTGGAAGAGACGTCTAGGATCATCAGGTCCAACCTTTGGAAGCTATAGCACTGCACACAAGGTCTGCATTGACACAGCAGTTAAAAACAAACAATAAACCCAGCAAAGCAAACCAAGAAAGAAAACAAAACACAGCCCAACTTACTGATGTTGTATTACTAACCCCTCAATAAAGGGATGATTTAGGAAACAAACCACATCTGCAAGTGAAGTTCTTTGCTCATTATACTTGAATTGGCTTTCTTCGCTTACCGTTACTAAAGCCAGCACTGGTACATACTGTTTCACCTCTTTGCTGAATGATGGACCTTCTCTCCGTCTTCACTTCTTTGAAGTGTGACAGGGCAACCTGGACCATAACACTACTTTTTTTTAATTCTCCTTTCCCTTCCTCAGTGTGGGTGACTCATTGGCATTGTGTCTGTGGGTGCTGGAGATGTGCTTCTCCAGCTCAGACTGTAGCAGTGGGTACCACTGGGCTGGAGGCGGTTGTGTATCCATCCATCCATCCATCCATCCATCCATCCGTCCATCCATCCATCCATCCATCCATCCTTCCATCCATCCCTGGCTGCATTCCCTTCTCCAGCAGGAGTTGGTGCAGCTGCTGTGCTACAGTGTTCCAGGTCATGCTACAGCAGGGGGTCTGGGACAGTGGAGACGCAAACCGTCCACAAATGGCCCTATATGACATGCTTTTCAGCAACATTGCATACCACGAAGAAAAGCTTTTGCAGAAACTGCTGCTGCGGGGCTCCAGTTCCCTCTGGGTTCTGTTGTAATCCATATGCTACTAATTGGCTGCCATTTGCAGATGAGAGATGAGTCTCTGAAAATGACGGGGGTTTGTTTTGCTGAGAAAATGTCACTAAAGGAGAGTTTGCTTGATGTTTCTCTCTCCTTTAAACTTCAGAAAATTGCGTCATGGTTCATTCTTATCTTTGTGAACTCTGAATTCATTTTAAAAATGCGTCAGAAAGCCATCAGTTCTTTTTAGGACCATTGTATTCAGCTGCTATTATATTCCCCTGTTCGAAAATTCCTTCTGTGGGCATATAATTTGAATAATAAGACTTAAAGACACAATTATTTTGTAGTTAATAAGAGGTTTCTTTTTGGGGGTGTGGTGTGGTTTTTTAAAAATTTAATGTAGTTGTTTCTGTTTTGACGCTAGCTGCTTTCCCATATTCTTTTATTAGGTGTGTGGAAGACATCAGATGCTCAGGCACTCTCTCTGCTTCTCTGTGTTTGGCGTCTGGGATTCTCCCCTCCCAGATCTTCTCTGACAGGTCTTTAAATACTCTTCCTCTTCAAGTGAGTGAAAAAGCTTAACACTTGCTGTTTGCAGCTTCATTTTTTATGTTTCTATTCACCTTTCCTCTCCCCTGCACTTTTGTATCTCCTACCTTCTGTACTGTCCTCATCCTTTCTCTGCATGCTTTGTCCAACAGAAACTTTGATCTTTTTCATCAATAGGTTGCCATCTGCTACCTGTACTTCATTACCTTTCATGTTTCTATTAGGTTTAATATGCTGAGAAAGAGATGTAAGACTTTTTAAACATGAACTGCTGTAACAAGCAGAGTGCAGAGCATTTAATGCAACTTATTAAACCTGCCTCAGTTTGAGGAAGCACAGAGTGTCAGGTGAGGATTCCTAGGCATCATGAAACATTGCACATTTAATCTGGATGATTGTAAGCATTGCTCTTCTGATGGACTTGTGTCTGAAAACATTTGGTTTATTATATATACAAGATTCCTGTTTTGTGCTGTTGGCGTCTAAGACTCCAAGACTATATTGATGCAGCTCATTAAGGCTGCCCTCCACCCTCTTTTTTGGAATAAGAGCTTGAAGCAAGGTTTCCAGTGCACCTAGTGCACTTGTCTTGCCCCTGCTGGCTGCTGTGTGAAGAAGGCAGACCAGAAGCAGACTGCATCATGTGGAAGGTAGATTTGAAATTTTTACAGACACAACCTTTCTTCAGCTGTCACTGAAAAAAGGTAATGGTCTGGCAGCTGTCTTCCAGGAAGTGACCTGGGAGAGCTGTGGCTTGTAATTACTTTCTCTTCATGCTATTACCCTTGGATTAGTGGAACAGTTCATGTGCTTTTTCTGCTTAATTGCCTTCTTTACAGATGTGTTGTCAGGAAAGTGGAGGGTGAGAGTTGCAGAGTAAGTACACCTGAGATCCTAACATCCTCATCACTCACTTGCTGGCACCTGAAGGTCAGCTACTGACCTTCAGGAACTACACCTGTTGCTCCTCCTGCATTTGGCATCATGATCTTGAAGAGTGGAGTCAATTGGGTACCATAGTTCTCTGTGGGTGTGAAGGAGCATGGGAGTCTTTTTCAAAATGAAATCAGGTCTAGTCTGCAATGACTTGCAGGAAATAGGAAGAAATGCTGTGGGAAGACTGATGGAAAGATAACAATAGGAAATATGATGGTGTTTGGTTTTGGCTTTCATTCTTGGGATGACTGCTGAACACGACTGGAAAAGTAACAAGGAAGGAGATGGGTGAGGAATGGCTTAATCTTTTTTAAAAACATGCAGAAAAAAACCCTGCATTCGTGGTAGGAAATAAATGTTGTGTTATGTGTCAACGTTGTGGAGTTGTGAAATGTTGCCTTCCAGGAACAGAGACGAAATCAGTCTTTCACACCCCTGTAAGAAAGGGTTAGTAAGTGCTGTGACCACCATCTCTTGGTACACATATGTAGAATACAAAAATATGCCTAAGGAACTTGTCAGTCCAGCAAACAAAGAGAGTTAGAAATTGAAACTAGTCAAATTCAAGCTGAGGATAAGGTGACCATTTTTAGATCTTAAAGGAATTATCAAGTGGAGCAATTAATTCAAGTGTGGTTTAGTTCTCTGTTAGGGGGTACTTGAAAACCAAGATGGGATGTTTGTCACAAAAGGCAGATACATTTCTCAAGCAGGAATTAAAACAGAAAAATAAACTGAGTGGCTTGGATTCTGCAGGCTAAAAATGAGTTGATGAATCCATGAAGGGGAGAATCCTACCCCTGCCTGACAGTTGTTAGGGAAATGTTATAGGATAAAGCACCATTTTCTGGATCCTTCTTTTTATTGAAGTATGAAACTGAAGAGGTGGGGAATGGAGGAGGTTTTGCAGTGCAACCAGTCAGCCCTGGAGCAGATCATCAAGATGAGTATGGCTTTGCCAGTGCATTTCTGGAGTTCCGAGAGACTGCAGCAGAAAAATCTGTGTGCCTCTTTGTGATAGATTATCATAGCTTAAGCTAATGTCTTCTAAATACTTCAAGACTCAAATACTTAAAAAAACCCTTAATTACATCCCATTGATTTCTGAATGGGGAAAAATACATCCCTTGTGTTTAACAGAGGGGCAGTGATAATAATATATCACTGATTTAGTTAAACTTTATTTGCTCACATAAGGAAAGGAAAATTTGACAGAAAGATGAAGTGTTTGTAGATTTGCATGCTTTGATATATGCCATTCTGAGTGTAGTATCATTCTAATGTCTTACAAACCTTGCCAAGAGCTTTGCTATGGATTTGAAATTTATTCTAAGTTTTGACTATGGAAGAAATCAAAGCAATAGTTTCACTTAACTGAAAAGAAGAATGGAGTTAAGCTCTTAGAAGCGTATTTTTGTAGGTCACAAAGAAATTCTTGTATACCTAATCCACACCCAGAAGCATGCAGTGCTGTGTGTTCATGTAAATTGACATACAGGGCAAACACCACCTACTTTTCCGATCCTGAATTGAATGCAGAATACAATATAGACTTTACGGTAGTTATGTACTGTATGAAATGATTATCATTCCAGTTTTATTAACTCTAAAGATAAATGACAATGTATTCATATGCAACATGAAATTTATTGCATTTTGTAAACAAATCTTTTATTTCCCTCCTGGTTTTAATCTCTTTTCTACAACTCTGTTAATGAGAAACAAAGATTTTGATTAATTTGTATTGGCACGTAATCAACACACTCTCCTGCTTCCCCGCAGAGAAAGAATACACCAGTGCAGAACATGAAGCAGTGATGTAGTAGTGTAGATGGGTCAGTGAGTTTGGAACTATTTACAAAGTCAGTGAAATTTATAGTCTGTTCATCTGCTGACTTCATCTGCTTCCCAACAGAGGGGTTTATTTGTAGGAGGTTCTTGTTTGCTTTTAAACTGAGGGAATGTTTTGGGCTCTAAAGAAAAACCTCTCCTGTCTAAAATGGAAATGCAAGAACAGACATTTCACTGAAGTTGCTGTAGTAAAGATTGGCTCACCCTGCTTTTAGTGAAAGATTACTGTCATCGTTAGTAAACTCATATGCAGTTGTAACCCTGCACTTCTCTGACTACCATTCAGTTACCCAATATTGAATGAATCTTGATACCCTTGCTTTTTGATAGAAATTTCCTGTAATCTGCGATTTCAAACAGTCCTGATTGCCTTTCTGCAGCTTGGAGGTTGCCAGCCTGACACGGGCAGATGCTGATCTAGAGTCATGTCGAATGCAGATATGTAAAGAAGTTATTGCTATGATGATGAAGAACATGGTCTTGAGTCATAGCCTCTTTCCTCATGTGGAGAAGAGGATGAGTTCCATTTTCAAAAAGCACTTTCTTGCAATGGAGAAAGAGATTCAAGAGGAATATGAAAGGAAGATGGTGGCTTTAACAGCTGAATGTAATCTGGAAACTAGGAAGAAAATGGAGGCTCAACACCAAAAAGCAAGAAACGCAAGTGAAGAGGCTGAAGAATTAATGAAGAAAATGAATGAGAAGGTAAATCTGTAAAAATCAAGATATTTTACATGGTGTGTGGTTCTATATAGATGCTTTCTCATTTAGGCTGGGATGGCGGAGTTGTCCTCTCTGGAGTCCTCAGCACAGGAAAGACACAGACCTGTTGGAGTGAGTCTAGAGGAGGGTAACAAAAATAATCAGAGGGCTGGAGCACCAGTCCTGTGAAGAAGGGCTGAGAGAGTTGGGGTTGTTCAACCTGGCAAAGATGAGGCTCTGGGGAGACCTTATTGCAGCCTTTCAGTACTTAAAGGGGGCTTGTAAGAAAGATGGGAACAAACTTTTTAATAGGGCCTGTAGCGCTAGGACAAGGGGTAACAGTTTTAAACTAAAAGAGGGTAAATTTAGACTAAATATAAGGATGAAATTGTTTCAGCATGAGGGTGGTGAAAAAGGGGAACAGGTTGCCCAGAGAAGCCCCATGCCTGGAAACAGTCAAGGTCAGGCTTGATGGGACTCTGAGCAACCTGATCTAGTTAAAGGTATCTCAGCTCACTGCATGGGGCTTGGACTAAATAACCTTTAAAGGTCCCTTCCAACCCAAAACATTCTATGGTTCTGTGATTTCAAGAGAAAAGCTGTATAATTTAAATACGTACAAGAATTCAGATGTCATAATCAGCGTAGTTGTTACTAAGAAACTACTTCACCAGAAAATGAATTTATCTCAAGTGAATGGGTGACACTTGAAAATAAAAGGTTGTCATTACCCTGATATTTTTGTGTGTGTGTAAACTCCTGCAAAGTGGTGTGTTTTTATTTACTATATTTTACTGCAGCAGTTCCTAAGAACTCCAGTCAGACACTGTGTAAAGTATTTTGCACATTCGGAGCAGAACAAACTCTCTGCATCATAAACCTTACAATCTAGGTAAAGAGCTTCCAATATTTATATTCTTATTTTGAAGAAAATTGGAGTATAAGCGCAACCAAAGGTTGATTTCCTCCAAACTGAGTGAAGGCAATCAGAGCAATCTGTATTTTAGGCAGAGCTGGAAGTGGACTTCTCTTGAAATAGCCTCTGGATAATAGTGAGATAAATAATTTAAGACAGAGTATTATTCTTTACAAGTTTAGAGTTTCCCTTTAAGTAAAAGCTTAGTGCTTATGTTTGTCACTTTCATTCAGAGATCTCTGCCCTACTGGGTAAGTGTCATTACCCAGGATTTAAGAGGGAATCACTAGCTGGAAATAGAGCCCGGGTCACCAGTGCAACATCCCATGTTCAAAATTATTTTCCAGTCTTCCATATCTTTTTTTCAAGTATACTGAATGCTTACAATAAAACTGATTGCCACCACCACCCCTTTTTTTTCTTTGCTTTTCTTTACTTCATGTGTCTGGAGAGGATTCTGTTAAGTTTTAAATATTTAACCTCTGTAAGCTTAAAATGCTAAAATACCTGAGTTACCATTTCATGCTTCTCTAATGTTATAAGTGATATTAAGAGGATGACTTGGTCCATCTTCTGATCTGTGAAAAGACCTGGTTTTGTATTTCACGTGGAACCTGGTCCAAAAGGATGTGCCAGAGCGCTAGGGATGGCCCACACTTGTGCTCCTGGCAGTGGGTGTACTGATGTCCAAGAGATGGCAGCGGAAAAACAGCCGGAGCCATAACCTCCTCCTCTTCTCAGCCAAAACACAGAATGTATATTCCCTGCCTTTTTGATTAATTTGCGGTCTGCAGTGTGTCTCTTGGGAATTAGGGCTGAGTTGTCGGGCGGACTCAGAACAGAAGACTTTTTTCCCCAGATAAATAATATGAAATTTAGAACAAGACCAGAAAATTACTGTTAGGTAGCTCTGCTGGCATAAGAAGCATTCTTTACTCTGTGGGACATGTATGTTTTGATTCTGTATTGACTTTATGCCATCTCAGATTAAAACGATGAATATGTAAGTCTTGCTGGAGATCTATGAGAAAGTGTTTTTTGCAAAGAAGCTTTTACATTAATTGCCATTTAATTCTACTTCATTGCTATAACTCTAAAATGATGCTCTAGGATTAATTTGTAGAAACCAACAGGTAAAGTAGGTCACCAATAAAAACAACTTTTAGAGATTTGTAGTAGAATATTTTTTTCTAATTTATATTGTTTTTAAAATGTATGCTTACGGTTATTTCATTGTTCTGACTTAAAAGAGTCTATTCAATTCTAATAGGATTTCAGGATTGATGAAGCCTAGGAAATTAATTTAATATATAGTCTTTGTGTTAAATTTCGTGCAGTTTTGCATAATTTATCTTAAAGAATATTCTAAAATACTTCCTTATGCCTTGGAAGTGTTACCTGCATCAGAGATTGACAGCTATACAACCCCTGTCATTCAAAACAGACGAAAACCATGGAAAGAGATCGCTGATTTAGTATAAGCATTCATTCAAACCTGAAATAACAGTAATCAGAGTATGTGTAAAATATATATGAACTAGCAGCACTGATACTTTAAAATATGTTGAATACTGAAAGTGGTTTCAGATTAACTTATTTCTCTCTTCTCTGCAGCCTGCTGCAGAATACAGAAGTCTTCTGGATAGACTTCACAGACTGGAGCAGGACCACCTGAAGAGGTTCCTTCTGGTAAAGCAGGAGGAATATTTTGCAAAAGCTTATAGACAGTTGGCTGTTACCCAGAGAAAGGAGCTCCATAATATCTTTTTTACACAGATAACAAATGCTACTTTCAAGGGAGAACTGAAGTTGGAAACAGCTAAAACATTAGTGGAAGATTACTCTAAAATACAGGTAATAGAGTGATAACTCCATTCCTAACCCAATGACAGAATACAAATCCACAGTAACTTTTGAGAAATGTTTCAGGAAATATCTGCACTATCTATTTTCTATCTATTTTAGATAGAAATATGAAATAAGTTATTCACATGTTATCATACTTACAACTAATTCAGGTATTCAGGCCAAAAGTTCAGCTCTGTTGAAATAACAGTAATAATTTGACATGATCATGACAGTTAAGTTGATACAAACTTACTGTTTTTCACTTGTAAGAGCTTTTTAACTTTGCCCTGTTAATGAACAAATCTGGTTTGATGCCTGCAGGTATTAGCTGAAATTAACATTACATCTGATTAAATATATTTGTTCACATTCTTTCCTGTAGGGAGACATCGAAGAGCTAATGGATTTTTTGCAAGCTAGCAAGAAATACCATCTGAATAGAAGATTCGCTTACAGAGAATATCTTATAAGTAAGATACAGATAAGGGATTCTCAAGCCTTTGCTCTTATAAATGCAGCAGCAACCCAGATATCAAGTCTCATTAATAAGATGGAAAGGTAAGTATGTCAATTCTTTTTCTGGCGATCATTTGACTGTTATCTCAAAGACAATAAAATAGTCTTCAGAAGTCTTTTTGTCTGCGTTACCTAGCAAGAAAGGCGCATAAAAATGTTATCTTTTAATTATAAGAAAATATTTGTAACTGGTGATTTTGTTAGTTAATATCCTAGCAGATGCTAAGGTGAGGCTTTGTTCTCTGTGTCCCCTTTGTGCAGCACAGAGATGAATTGCTGGGAACAAGTATAACACCTGTTTGTAATTCTGACTTGAGTGGGAACCAGACTCATGCAAAAGTCACAGTGTCTTTATACAGCCATTATTCATGTAAATAGTCCTCCATCATGTGAAAAGCCCTACCAGTGTCCATTGCAACTTGTACCAGTTAAGACCATTTGTCTGGGTTCTTTACACACGAGTATCTGGATTTAACAGAAAAGAGCAATTTTGATTCAGTTGTGATTGAATGTGTTTGAGGAGCTGGATGCACAGTCTCAAGCTGGAGAGCATGAACATTTTCTAAAGAAAGCTGACTAAGTTTATGTCATGTAACTGGGGAGGATCTTGACTAGCAGAGAATACTCCTGTTGCAGCGAATATTATAAAATAAAGGTCAGGTGAAGTAAAAAGTACATCTGGAAATGGATTGTCGTAATACACTCATTGAATTTATCTGGGATGTCATACCAGATCCAGGCTGATTCAAGTACTCTGTGAGGACACTTATAGTCAAGGAGGAGAGATAGAAATGGTGACTTACCAGACAGTTATTTAAAATTACATGGCAGTGTGGAACAGAGAACTGTGGCATATCTCAGTTTGTCATACACAGAGATTACTGAGGATCATGCCAGTTCAGTAAAATACTTCAGGGGTCAGGAAAACAACCTCACATTTCTGCCGTTGATCCTGTGCATGCAGCTTTATTTGTGTATTTTAGATGTCCATGCTGGTGTCAGTCACTGACAACATGTGGAGCATGCATTAAGGGAAAAGTATAAATATCAGTCTATACATTGTGGTTTTTGTTTCATAACAACTTAATTTAAAAGTAACTCAGTATTAGGAAGCCAGAAGTCTGTTTAAAGCTGCTGATCTGTTGATATGATAAAGTCACTTGCCTATTTTTTGTAACCTTTCCTTGCTCTTCTTTTTCATTGGTCTGTCACCTCATTGGAGTCATACCCTAAGTTTAGCCTCAAGATTTGTTATCAGAGAGAGGTTCTTCCAGTGTGCTTGCACTGCTTTGCCTGCTTTGCTAACACCTGCAGCTGTGTGGCTCAGAGACAAAAATAAATGTCCTGGCATAGGAAATATAATTCAGACACATCTTTCACAGAGAGTTCCCTTCCATCACTTCATGCCTCTGTTTGGAATTGGGTTATAAGAAATGTTCTGAGATGTTTTCACAGATGTTGTGGTTATGTGAAAACCCTTTGTGAGAAACTCGCCTGTATGACTACTGCATATGTGGCTTAAATCATTGCACTGAAAAAGTGGGACTTCTCAAGCTGGAAAAATAGATTCCAACCATTGCTTAATGTCTGTTAGCGAACTCAAGAGGCACAAACAGATCTACAAAACAGAGAGGAAATGTGTAGTATTACAAATCCAAGATCTTGTGGATGTCATCCCCAAAAATGTACTAAACAAAAAAAAAAATACTCCCCCAAAAAACACCAAACTTCCAAAACCTATAAGCATCATTACCAAGATGAAAAAAAATGTCTATCACTCCCTGTTGTGCTGGTTCAGCCATCATCGTTTTATGCTGCCATCTGTTGCCTGATCACACAGGCCAACGCTGAACTCAGCAACATCCCCTCAGAAGTTTCTTTCAAACAGTTCTGCCATAGGTTCCTGTGGGCCCAGCTCCTCCACCGCCCGCTGTGGTGCCAGCATCGCCTGCTGGACACAACAGACAGAGATGGCTCCCTCAGTGGCCCCTCACATGGAAGGACACCACTGAGAGAGCTCAGCAAGGTGTGACCAGCTCCAACAGAAGTCACACCCAACAGGAAGCTCCCTCAGCTCATCTGTCCCTGGTTAAAGTAACCCTGGCCTTGCCCACCAACCCAGCCACAACCACCTGGATGAGGGTGGAGCCACAAAGACACCAAGTTCTGCCTCTGGAACATGAAGACAGTAGGGAAAACAAAACATTCTGCTAGGTATCTGCCAGTATCTGCTCATTCACAAGAAGTTTCCTTCCTTCTGAATCCTCTTCTGCTGACTTGTTCGGTACAAACAACTCAAACTACTTGATAATTTCTCCCAAGATTTTGATTTTTATAAGACCTCAAGCCTTTCTTGTGAACTGTGTTTTTAAAGTACTCAGTTGATTATCTTTGACTCAAAAGTCTAAAGCAACACATCTCATATTGATCTCTTTACTCTTCTGAATAATCTTATTTTATATAGACCTTGTTATAGGCAAAGTAATTTTCTGAACAGTGCCCTGCAGGACCTTTCAGTGAGTTCGTATGGGAAAGTTAATGCCTCCAGCAGTAATGCGTTACTAGAAAGTTTTCCAATAATCTCTTAAAAACTTTTCTGCTTGTAGCACTTTGATATGTAGGGCATTTATTGCTCTGAATTATTTACCTACATTTTGATCTGAGCACCAGCAAGATGCCAGTCAATTCAGCAGATGAAATCCTAAAGTAGCGGCCACGTTACTCTGCTTCAGCTATCTTGCAGGTTTTTTCTGTATAGTGTTGTGATTCGGCCTCTGTGTACACACAGGCTGATTCAACTTTTCTGCTCATGTCTGTCTCCCTCATGCTTTGGTGATGCTCCCATGCCTTCTCTAGCTTTCATAAGACAGTGTTCCTTTGCTGAGGTCCAGCATCACTGAGATATTTCTCCATAGCATCAAATGCAAACTCCTACTTTTTGCTTTGATGCCCTCACTTCACGTTTTCTCCTATTTGGTTCAGCTTTCATTCAGTAGAGAGATGTCAAGATCTACCTCTGACTGCTGCTGTTGGCCACGCACTTAATCTCTGTTCCTTCCATGGCACTCACTGCATTTGGGACGTCCTCCCTGTAAACATCCTTGTCATTGCTGAAGTATGCTCCTTCATTAAAATTCCCCTTGTTCAAAGACATTAAACATGTGCCTGCACATTTCTTCGGTGATTAGATGTGTGGTATGCTGAGACCAAGCAGTTTATCATGCAGTCTGTACTGTCTCATTATCTTTCTCCTTTTATTTTGTGCTTCAGTTCAGAGCCCTTTGGGAACAGGACATCTTTTAATTCTAATACTGTCACTATATTTATACTGTATTTATACAAAACCTGGAATGAAGGTCTCTTGCCAGGATTGAGCCTTCTAGGAATTACTGTAAGGCTGATTAATGTAAGTAAGTTGCCACATGAACTCCATAAGCTTCTGTGGTAGTAGGTGTTTGGCTTATTATTTTTGTTGTCTGGGATTTTGAAATAAGTAGATTTCAAAAAAATAGGTGGGTTTTACAATACTGCATCACCTTCAGTTTGAACTGTGAACATATTTGATCTCAAAACTGAAATAATGTAGACTTTTTTTTTCATCCTAAGAATAGGTAGGTATATATCATCTTCTAGTCATTTCATGTTGCATGGCTTCTTCTGTATCTCCCACTTGCTGGATAGTTCCAGCATATCTATCTTGCTGTATTGCAGCCCCTTTTGACTGCTTTGGACAGGGATTTTAATTGAATGCAGCAAGTCTGGTTTATTTCCTCAGTACACGATAGGATGAAGGTATTAAAAATAATATTTTGCTGATCTTTTGCCTTGGGATTGATCAAAAAGAGGCAAGATTTAGAGCTACCAAATATAGGTATGAATTCTAGTGCTGTTGGATTGTTTTCTAAACATAATACTGAAATTTAACATTTATTACTTTCAAGGCAAAAGGGCCTTGGCCAAAAGATCCAAGAATGATGCTTGGTGGATTGCTCTCAAGGTACTGAGAGGTATTTTAATCCTCTTTGCAGAAGATTAAAGAAATACAGTAAACAGACATTGGAAGAGCTCTGCAAAAGGAGGCACTCTTTGGTTGATGGTGTAATAGAGCAGATCTGAGTTTATGCGGTTCATTCATTATATAAGTGATGATGTTTTGTGGCTTGCTCAGTAAGTTGCTCAGTACTTGTGGGTGTTTGAGCAGTAGATGGAGAGATGTAAGTTGTGGAATCTGGCCGCCATGGTTACAGTACAGTGGCTGCAAACAAGCTAACACATAAATCTTCTGGTTTATTTCTTCTAGCTTTTGAGGATTTTATTTGGAATTAAGCTTTTACAGTATCAACAAATCCTAATAAACCAGAATGAGAGACTGTCCTTTCTGGAGAAGGTGTTGCAATGTTTAGCTGCCACTCTAGTTCATGAATTTGGCAAGGTATCTTGTTGAAACAGGTACTTGGAAGCCCTAGATTCATCCGAATCTAGGCTCTGTGTGTACTGTGCATATATTCTGAAAAGTGGAGGTTTGAAAAATAAACCAGAAAGCGTTTGGACAACATCCAGGCTTAAATCAGGAATTGGTGCTTTCTACTCAAAGTTCCATATTAAACTTTTCAACCCCATATTTTGGAAGTCCACTGTGTTTAATATTAGAAATTACAACTCACAAATGTCCAACTACCTGGTCTGACTTACAATGTTCTTTTATTCTTCTGTTGTCTGAGAAAGATTTTGGGAATTTCAGGTGTGCATATAATAGCAGGTAATTTTTGAATTTCAATTTGAGTTTGTGGGACGGGTGGTTTTTCTGTTGCAGACATGGTTAGAATCTTGCTTACTCTTTGAAATTAAATGCTGCAGCAACTGGAGGTAGACCAGTCTTAAACTTCCACTTGAAAGCACAGTGCACTTAAGACTGATAAATTGCGTTGTTAGGTTATTGTATTTCACTATTAACTTTAAATCATGATAAATTTTCTGATCATGTAAATGTAATAGGGCATCTGAATAGAAATCTTTTCACAGATATGATTGCTTTGTATCTTTAAAAATTTTAATAGTTTTTACTTGATTAGATTACATCCTTTAAAGAAAATTGTTTCTAATGAGGAGAAGGAGTTATAAAAGACATCTAATTGCGTTCTAGGGGCATTAATGAAAAATGAAAATATTATGAATAATATATAAGGTTTAAAATATCTCATTTGAATATCACTTACATTGCTAACTAATTTGTAATTGGTTTTGCATTTGCGTTCCCTTCCTTCCTTCTTCCTTTGCCCTACCTTTACAAGCTGCCTCAAGAAGAATGATAGAATCATTAAGGTTGGAAAAGACCTGTAAGATCAAGTCAACTCTCAACCCAACGCTACCATGACCACTAGATCATGTCCTGAAGTGCCATGTCCACACTTTTTTTGAACACGTCCAGGGATAGTGACTCCACCACTTCTTTGGGCACTTCTACACCCATCTCTGAGATTATCTTTCTGTTATCCACTTGCTTGTTCAATCCCCCCAGATATCACTGCTAAAGAAACAAAGATCATTCTGTGTGTCTGCTTTGTTGAGCGTTATTATGATAATAACTGCCTCAAATATCCTTTTGCTCTTGAGAATTTGGGATAACAGGCTTCAAACACTGTTCTTACAGAGCAGGTCATCTACCTGAAATTCATTTGGGAGTGCTGCTGGACCGAGCTGAGGCTGAAATTAATTCTGTTAAACAGAAATTCAATCATGATTTGAAACAAGAAAAGCAAAAGCTTAGCCAGAAACTCATTACCAAGCGAAGGCGGGAAATGCTACAAAAGGTAATTATTTTCGGTATATTTATTTTCACAGGGCTTATCATGAATTAAAAATGAAATGAATTGAAAAATAAAGTGTGGTTCTTAGGACAGGGTCAACACTGTCAGGAGCATGGATGAAAACGTGTCTGTTGTTTTTAGCTGTGCACCACCATGTGCTGTAGTAATTATGCAGTAATTAATAGCTGCTCTTTTAGAAAACTGTGCAAGGAAGTAACATAACTGGAGAGGCTTGTGAAGCTCCTCTACTTAATCTAACCTGTCCAAGGAGGTTATGACAAGCCTCTGTAATATGCAGACAGGCAAAAGCCAACTTTGGTTCTGGAGTAGGTGAGGGAAATGGCACAGATCTATGAGAGTTTTCTATGGGTTTCTTGGCTATCTGTGACTTGAATGACTTCTACAACATAGTTAAAACTCAGCTACAAAGCAAAACTATTTAAAAGATGCTGTACCTGTGGCTGCTTGTGGTAGGACTCCTGCCACCTAACCTCAGTCTTCTAAAAATCAAGGCTAACTCTAAGAGCTCCAAATCATCACATAATGGAAGATGACTTGCAGGTGATCTGAGAGGAATGGGAGGGAGTTATTATCCAAAAGACTCTTATGTCTCTGCCAAAAGACTCTCTGCCTAAAAGGTGTAGAAAAAAATCTCTTGGATTAGGTGATATTTCTTTAGATGACCAAAGTTAGGTGACATTAATGCTACCTTTTGTGGCATATGTGTTTCAGTTTTTTCTGCTCTTTAACAAGTAACAGAGCAAGGTATAATGATGGAGACTTCATTTGTTCTCACTATAAGTAGCTTTGGTTTAGCTTTCCAATGAAATTGCTGCATGTTCTAAAATGAGGAAAATAAAATGAAAACTCCTCAACCTTCTTTTCCCTCTTCATTTCCTCTTTTTCTTCCTTGGTATTTGATCCAGATTCACTTCTGGAATGCTGCCAGATAATTACAGGTCAGCCATTTGCGATTACATCAAAGCACAAGATCATGCATTTGTTTAGGTGTTAGCCATTCTGTCTAGCAACAATCCAAATTATCACAGGCTTGTGTTAGCCCTTCTAACAATTATCTGAGTTATCACAGACCTGCTAGATGCACAGAAAGCCATCTTGTTGAGGGCTAGGTAATCTCTGGACATTGGAAAACAGTTTGAGGACACTGAAAAACAGAAGTATGAAATTTTGCATTGCTATGAGATACATATTTAAAGAGCTAGAATTTGAGATCTTCCTTGTCTTAACCTTGTTCTTCCTTTTGGCAAATGAATCAGCAGAAAGAGCATCGGAAGGAGCAACTGTCACTTGGAGACCCCTTCAAAACTACGAAGGAGGTCACTCACTACCTGAGTCACTGGAAAAAACTTTTGAGTGATCACATGGTTGATTTTGAAGAACTTACTGCAAAGCTTGACAATGAAGCCAGCGAAGAGCTGAAAGAGCTTCTCTTTAGTCTAACAGAGAAAACTGTTGAAGAGCTTAAACGTGTTCAGTATGGAGTATTTGTTCAAGAACTGGTAAAGTTGGGTGTGCCAAAGGTGTTCCTGCTGGAAACTGTGGAGGAGCATAAAAAAGAGATGGTTGTTAAACATGAACAGCTTGAAAGGGAAGAGCATGACAAGAGCATGGCTGCTGAAGAGCTGCTTCAGCTCACCAGACAGAAGCTGAGCCAAGAACTGGAAATGAGCCTTTTGGAACAAAAAAAAATGAGGAGCTGGGAGCAACTGGTGTTCATGCAAGTATCTCTATACCATTTTCATACTTATTCTTGCAAATAGAGATGAACTAGGAGTTTTTCACACCTGTCTGGTATAATTCCTAATGATAAATTCTCTGTTGTGCACTTGGGAATTGACTTTTCACAAGTTCTCGGCCCGTGTGGCGGTGGCAGGTGGCCAGCATTCCTACCACTGCAGTGGAAATCCTGGGAAACAGCGGTTTTGAAACCAAAAAGGTGGAGTGTTTTTATACTTCTGTTCAATCTGTGTCAGGTTCCACTTGTGTATCTTTCATTATTATTCTCAGTCTGTGCTCAAAGGTCCAGCACTTTGGAAATGTCATTTAGTATGTCAGACCTAATTAGCCTTGTGTTCAATTTCAATATATTTCTGCTAGCCACAAGTCAAGCGTTACTCATTGGGTACTCATTTTAAGCTCTGCCACAGTATTTCCCTGTATTTCATAAACAGGCAGCACAGTAGTGTACCTCTCTATCTCATGGCGCTCCACACATCAGACTTGGCCGATCTGGCCTGCTGAAAATATTGCCCCTGGCACCGAGCCCCCAGCCAGAGGAGTGTCATGGCATAGGCGAGCTTGCAGAGAGGTTTGATGGACCCAGGCACACATTTTGACCATTGTTGACTGCTACAGTGTGACCCTGGGGAGGTGGGAAAACAAGTGGTGGCCTTGGGAGACCTTGCTCAGGGGTAGACTGTGGCTGCAGCTGAGAGTCAATGTGTGTTGTGCCTCTCAAACTGGGCAGCAAGGTCTCTGAGAGGTTTGCACCATTCATTAGCATTTCTTTTTAGCTTTCAAGTACTTTAATGACTAATCGTTGTATTACGTGAATATTTACACTACTGCATATTTTTTATGATATCTATTTAATAACAGACATTGTTACAGACATGGAGATATGAAAAAATAGTCTTTTGTCAAAATTGCAGCTTTAGAGGAAGCAACTGAAACGGGTAAACCTGTATTATTATCCTGTCTGCCACTGGAGCAACCTTACAGAGAGAGTCGGGGGGGAGGGGGAGCAAGCATTAGTTAAGGTTTCTCCTTCATACCTCTTCTTCAAAGCTAAACAGATTTGCATGGGCAATTTTGTCCAGACAGCATCTTTGTAAGTTTGCCTGCTGCACAGTGTTGAGCCATGTAAAAAAATATGAAAATAGAGTCATAGAATGGGTTAGGTGAAAGGGACCCTAGAGATCATCTAGTCTAACCTCCCTGCCATGGGCAGGGACACCTCTCAACTAGACTAGGTTGCTCAAGGACACATTCAACCTGGCCTCGAATACATGCTGGGAGGGGGCATCCACAGCCTCTCTGGGCAATCTATTCCAGAATCTCACCACCCTTGTACTGAAGAACTTCTTCCTAAGATCTAGTCTAAACCTACTCTCCTTCAATTTAAAACCATTTCCCCTTGTGCTGTCACTGGACACTCTTGTGAAAAGTCCCTCTCCAGCCTTCCTGTAGGTTCCCTTCAGGTATTAGAAGGCAGTTAGAAGGTCCTCCCAGAGTCTGTTCTTCTCCAGGGTGAACAATCTCAGTGCCCTCAGCCTATCCTCATAGCAGAGATGCTCCGGGCCCTGGATCATCTTTGTGATCCTCCTCTGGACTTGTTCCAACAGATCTATGTCCCTTTTATGGTGGGGACACCAGAACTGGATGCAGTATTCGAGGTGGGGTCTCACAAGAGCAGAATGAAGCGGAAGAGTCACCTCCTTGACCTGCTGGCCACACTCCTGATGCATCCCAGGATACGGTTGTCCCTCTGGGCTGCATGAGTGCACTCCCAGCTCATGTTGAGCTTCTCGTCAGTCAACACCCCCAAGTCCTTCTCTTCAAGGCAACTCTCAGCCAACCGTGTACCCAGTTTGTAATTGTGCCTGGGGTTGGCCCGACCCAGATGCAGGACCTTGCACTTTGACTTGTTGAACCTCATGCAGTTTGCACTGGCCCATTTCTCAAGCCTGTCAAGGCCCCTCTGGATGGCCTACCTTCCCTCAAGTGAGTCCACCTCACTGCACAGCTTAGTGTCATCAGCAGACTTGCAGAGGGTGCACTCAATGTCACCATCCATGTCACTGACAAAGATGTAAAACAACACTGGACCTAGAACAAAACCCCTGAGGAACTCCACTTGTCACTGGTCTCCACCTGGACTTCGAGCTGTTGGTCACAACTCTTTGAGTGCGACCTTCTAGCCAGTTCCTTATCCACCGAGTGGTCCCTCCATCAAGTCCACGTCTCTCCATCTTAGAGACAAGGATGTAATGTGGGACAGTGTCAAATGCCTTGCACAAGTCTAGGTAGATGACGTCAATTGCTCTTCCCATATCTACCAGAGCTGTAACTCTGTCATAGAAGGCCACCAAATTAGTCAGGCTTGATTTGCCCTTAGTGATGCCATGTTGGCTGTCACCAATCACCTCATTATTTTTTATGTGCTTTAGTACAGATGCCAGCAGGATCTCCTCCGTGATTTTACCTGGCACAGAGGTGAGGCTGTGACTGGTCTGTAGTTCTCTGGCTTTTCTTTGCTTCCCTTTTTAAAAATGGGGGCTATGTTTCCCCTTTTCCAGTCTGTGGGGAACTTTACCAGACTGCCACAACTTCTCAAATGTGATGGCTAGTGGCCTAGGAACTTCAGCCACCACTTCCTTCAGGACCCATTGCATCTTTGCTTTGTTAAAGAAGAAAACATAAATCTGTTTTGTTTTCATTCTAACTTCAAGGCCTTTACATTTTATTTAGCATTTAAATAATTTTCTATAAGCCATTTGAGTGTATTTTCTAGGTTGTATTTTTTTCTGTTATTTATATTACTGCAAGCAGGGCTGCACGAGCAAGGAAGTAGATTGTATGACCCAGCAGGTCTTTCCTATTTCTAACTTAAGATTCCATGATAATTGTGTTCCAGCCTGCAGTGTTGCTTGTTGTATTTGTCTTTATTTACAGCAACAGTAAGCTGCTTGCTTTTCTGGTAAAATACTGGAGAATATATTTTAAAAATGCAGCATTTGCCCAACTGTTCTATCAAAAGTCCCTTAAAACCTGTCACAGTTTTTATGTTCAGTCCACTGTCTGTCAGTTTTGGTATTTCAATGACAGATGCCAGACCTCGCGTTTGTGTTCTCATCTTCTATCTAGTTTTCACAAGTAGTTATTTTGAATGATAGATTCTCCATTTTTGTGACATATCAGAGACCATGAGTTAGTCCAGAATATTTATGAAGATCATTATTGCTTAAAGTCTTTTTAAACATAGACAAGACAAAACTATGATTTACTCTTTTTTTTTTTTTTCATATCTCTCTTTATATGGATATATAGTGTGGACTCTTCTAATAAAGCAGCATGAGAAATGTTTATACTGTAAATGCTTGCTTGGACTAATACTGCCTTTAAGTAATTTTTTGAAGATAAAAACTTCATGCATTGAAAAATGTTTTAATTTAGGATTTAACCGTACTTTGCTGAAACAGCGAACAGAAATAAGGATTTCTAAACTCAGAAATATTTTAGTGAAATGATGAGGTGGTAAAGGCTTGTGATATACTGAATAAAAGCATCGGTCCTAATTGAACATACAGTATTATATTTAAAAGAAGACTACTTTTTAAGAAATACACTGTTCATGCTTTAGATACAAATATATTTTGGGGGAAATAGAGAAAATTTCCGAACAAAAAAATTATGCTATTTTTTATTAAATACTGCTAAGGAAATATTTCAGTCACAAGATAAGGTAATGAATGTAGTTTGAGGGAAGTCACAACTGGAAGATGAATTTAAGTTTTAAAAGCAAAGTATGCTAAGTCAACTTCAGCTTGACCTGAGGATCAGCTCCCCAGACATCGGTGTTGAGAACCTTCCTTCTACAAAAACGCAAATTCTGAGTGATTCAAACTGCTGCTAAAATACATTCCGTGGTGTTGAGACTACTAAAAGCTTTTTTACAAAGAAGAGCTGGAACCCTTGTGACTTGATGGTGGGAGGGATGACATGTATGAGTTTATAACAAAGAGATACTTCTTTATTTTATTTTTTTCCCCTCTCAGTAGCTGTGACTGCTAAGTGCTGGGGAGCAGCACAGGGAGGCTTTATGGGAAGCTTTTATCTCTATTTCAGCCCTAAGTTCGGGATTTGTATTGTCTGAAGAGGTGGAAGAGGTCTGTGCATAGGAAATGCGTTTAAAATTATTTATTTCTTTTTTAAATATTCAAAACCTGTTTCTCCTTGAAAATGAAATTTTACAGTCCAGACAGTTCTGTATGCAGAATTTAAAGTATCCTTAAGGATATTTTGAACATGCCGAGCAACCCAGTCCTAAGTGTGGAATCATTAACTGATGTATGAATAAGACAAAAATGGATAATCATTTTCATGTAAAGTATTTATCTGCATGTCCCTTACATTTTATGTAAAATCGTCTATATTACTGAATAGGAATTGGCTTTTGTTTTTTTGACAGGCAGCTTCTAAGTTTACCCCTCTCACTATCAGAAGAGGAATTGCTTAGAATGAGGCAGGAGCTGCACTGCTGCTTCTCTCAGGTGGACAGCAGCTTGGCTTGGCCCAAGATAAGAGCAAGAACCTTGCTTCAGACTTTTGAGATGGAGCAGAAGGACATGGAACTGCTGAAAGTCGACCAGAATTTAGCAATGACCAGTAAACAGGTTGGAGAGATTTGGGATCAGTGTGGGGATGTGCAAGGGGTTCGTGAGTGTATCTGCAAGCTGTTGGCCTCAGCTTCAGATAGTGGTCCATAGCTTCTCCATAGGTGTGACAGCAGTGCATGCTTCTGTCTGTGTGGATTGCTGGACCTTAAAGATAGTTGTTTGGGTAGTAGTTGGATAAATTTTATATTCACATACACCTGCATATTTCTGCTGCTTACATGTCCTCCAGCTTTCCCAAGAAGGCGACACAGGTATAAAGAAGCAGATAGGTGGCCAAAAGGGCTGCACCTCTGAGGAGAGGCAACTGAAATGCCAACAGTTGGAGTGGTGCTGAGCCTGGGTCTGAATGTCAGGAGCAAGTTGGGTCCTGTACAACCCAAACTGAGGTTTCTCCTGCAGCCCCTACGCAGAGCTAACTTTGGCACTAAATCAAGGAAAGATTTGGGGAGGTTTTTTTAGAATGCCCTACACTGTCTTGTCCATGTAGGAAAGGGATGAGGGGGTCTTAATTCCTTCAGTAGAATGTAAAACCTGTGAAATCATAAGTTAACTTTCAGTTCTTAAATAGGAGGGAAAGACGTGTTTTCCTGTATGAATTGTATCAGATACCATCATAAAAAGGAGGACTTTGCTTTGCTTTGGTTTCTGCTCAGTTATGTTTTCTAAATGTGTAAACTAACCTGGGTTAATTGTAGTAGGAACAAACCTAGTTTAAAACCTTAATAAATTCTAAAGTACAGAAGAAGGGAAATGACTTTGCAAAACCTTTTAGTTGAACAGATGCTATCATTTCCCCAAGAGTAAGTTATACTTAGTTGATATTCTTGTAAAGAAATATAAAGGTCAAGAATAATTTGATTACATGGAATGGTGCCCCTTAATACTGTCATGGTTCATTTGTGATTCATATACTGTGTCTTGAAAACAATGTAGTTCTTAAATTAATATTCTTTGTTCATTTTTAACCATGCTGAGAAGACAACGTATCAGTTAAAATCTTCTCTAATTATCATTACTAAAGCTTGTTTAAAATCAAATGTATGTGCCTAGCAGTTTTCGTGGAAAGGATGAATATACAATTCTGCTTGAAAGAAATTGAAAATGAAATTTCCAGCTTGTCTGAATGTCTGAAAGGAATATTCTGAATCAATAGGCAGCACCTTCATTTCAGAAATACTTTCTCAGTGAAAGTCATCCTTGCCAAGTGTTTCATTAATCGGCCGATCTGCCAGTAATAGCAAGTAATAATCTTAATGTTAGCATCCTCATGTACCTCTTACAAATAAAGCATTTTGTGCTCACCTTCTTACAGCAGCATTCTAAAATGAAAAAAACAGGATCCAGGAATAGAAATAAGCTAGATATTCTGAAGAAATCTTTACAGGACAAAATTTTCATTTATGAAGACTTGATGAAAGACGAAAATTTGAATAAAGTAAGTGCAAACCTTTTCTCTACTGACGTCAAAACCTATATCTTTAGTAATTAAAGAATGACAGTTTTCTATAAATGTGAATTAGAGCCAGATAAAAAAGGCATGAGGTGTAGTGGTATGATGCATCACTCTACTCTTGCCTGCATTTGTCGAGATGTTGTTTCAGACTTAATAGTTTTGGCTTTGTTTTAATTTTTGCACCTTGGTTACAGAACTGATTTCTTGTTCACCCTTTTTTCTTTCAGTAGTTCTGGGGCTTGGCATAGCTTGCAAAGCTTCTCTTGATCCTGTGGTTTTCATAGTAAGGCTTTTGAAACATAGAATCACAGAATCATAGAATGGTTTAGGTTGGAAGGGGGCTTTAAAGGCCATCTAGTCCAAGCACCCTGCAGTGAGCAGGGACATGTCAACTAGATCAGGTTGCTCAGAGCCCTATCTAACCTGACCTCAAATGTTTCCAGGGATGGGGCATCTACCACCTCTCTGGGCAAGCTGTTCTTTTTTACCACACTCATGGTAAAAAAAATTAATCCCTACATCTAGTCAAATTTACGCTCTTTTAGTTTAAAACTGTTACCTCTTGTCCTGTCGCTACAGGTGCTCCTAAAATGTTTATCCCAATCTTTCTCATAAGACCCCTTTAAGTACTGAAAAGCTGCAGTAAGGTCTTCCCAGAGCCTTCTCTTCTCCAGGCTGAACAACCCCAACTCTCTCAGCCTGTCTTCATAGAAGAGGTGTTCCAGCCCTCTGATCGTTTTTGTGGCCCTCCTCTCAACCTGCTCTAACAGGTCTGTGTCTTTCTTGTGCTGAGGATACCAGAGCTGGATGCAGTACTCCAAATATGATCTCAACATAGCAGGCTAGAGGAGGAGAACTGCGACCCTTGGCCTTCTGGACAGGCTTCTTTTGATGCAGCCCAGGATATGTTTGGCTTTCTGGCCTGCGAGTGCATGTTGCTGGAAGGTGCTTCGCTGCATACTTAGTTGAGCAAGATTCAGTTCTTGGACCTCTCCTAATGCTGCTGAAAACCCAGAAAATGGGTTCTTAGATCCACAGACTTCTTGGGTAGAGGCTGAGTTCGTTCGTACAGACCTTATTGAAGGGGAGCCTTTATTCTCATGGGTATCTTTTAAAAGGCTCACAGCCCCAGTCTAAAGCTAATCTTCAAGGAATGAGTGGGGTCAATTCCAATATGAGCTTTTGGAAGCTTTTTCCTTCTCTGTCAGCATGTTCCATGAGGTTCATGTTTGTGTTCCTTAACCTTTCTCTCCATCTCTTACCTAGGTGCAAAGTATAGGTAATGCTACTTTTGTATATCAGAGCAACGTTGCAATGACAACAGTGTTAGACATAGGTGGTGCACAGCTGTAAGAACTACGCAGAAGAAGCGTCATTGGCAGTTAAAATTAGTAGATAAAAAGTTTCACAGATTATTGCAATATCAATTTTAGTACTAGTTTGGTAAAAATTCTGTTTTTACACCTCTTCCCTGTGCTTTTTATAGTTGTATCCTGAGGAATGAAAACTAGTGTCAATGTGTTTATTCAGAAGTAATTTCACTTTTGTGTGAGAGCAACACGTTGCAGAGGATAAAAGCAAATGTTTCTCTAGTCCAGCACACAGGCTTTGAAAGGGAGGGCAAGTGCTTGGGCAAGAATGCAACACTCTAATAATTAATTCAATAACTCTGGTCCAAGAATGCCTAATCCATTAATGGAGGCATTTAAACTTTTGGCTTCAATACCTGACACCCTGACCTTCAGAATTCAGATTTTTTTATTTTTTTTATTTTTTTTTTTTCTTATTTTTACTTGAAAGTACCATGGAGTATGGGCTAATCTTATATTATAAAAAGTAGTAAATACTTGTTTGGTCTGAATATTGCATTACATTTTCATTAGAATCTTTTTTTAAAATTCAAAAGTTAGCTTCTGTAAGCCTCACTGTTTCAGTTTTATATGCTGGTAATATGCAGGTATACCTGTTGTTGTTCTAATTGTATGGCTGCACATCAGTTATAAAAAGCCAAATGCTTTGGGCTTTTCCCAATAAGGAAGCTAAACTATTGTTAAGGAGAATTGTTGGTTCTCACGTCATCATTAGAACACAGAAGCATTGCAATAAACTTTATGCTGATCACAAAAGTAGAGTTTATTTCTTTTGGCTGTTGCAGTCTGTCACCTTGTTCCTCATTTACAATCTTAGACTTCTAAATTTTGCGTTAATATGAACACTTATCTAACTCAAAATTAACCATCTGAAGTTGCATAGCCAATTCAAGAAGAATTTCCTGTCTCACTCCAGGATGGCTGTAAAATGGTTTCCAGACGATGCTTAAGAAAGCAGCAGCAGCAGGATGTGTTTGTAATACTGTAAAACAGGCATGACAGAGAACAGCTCACAGACAGGAGGTAGTGAGCTGGGAGGCTGTGGCAGGAAGTTTCAAGCCTAATCTTGGAGCACCTGAGAGTATTATTGACCTTGCTGTGAAAATCTTCAAAAGCGGGCTATATCTACTTCTTTTGTGTTTCATAGCTGTTTTCAGCTGTCTTGTGTGTGAGGAAGTGACTGTTCCTTTCTGAAACAGCAGTTACCTATCTCCTAAGAAGCACAGTGGTAAAAATACTGACATTCTTTATTCTGTTTTTCCTGCTGGGCTTAAAAAAACCCAATAATAAGAGTTATATGAGAAATGTCTTTGGGGGTTGCAAGTAATCAAGTACATTTTCAGATTATTCCCTTTATTTATGGTATTTAGGACTGAGACAACACTAGTTAACAGTCTGAACTAAATTTGGAATTTAAAAGTCAGTGCTTTCCAGCAGTGGACTAATCATAGTGCATTTACAGCAGTGGTAATTTTTTGTGTAGTTCAGATGTTTCAGGTGGAATCAGCAGCAAATGTTCAGACCTACAGGAGCTCATTCATCCTAACCAAAGTACTTTGACGCTCATAATAGTATTATGTCAAGTAGTACAATGTCAAGTAGTATTTTTCAGTCCTCTGTTTGGTATGATAAAAGACTTCAAGAATGGCCAGGGGATATTAGTTTATAACTAGTTTATAATTTAGTTTGCAGTCAATATTTGATCCAGCTTCTACTGAAGTCAGGTCTACTTGCAAACTTTGATTTTCACAAATGTATTTCTCTTTGCAGAGCTGTGATTTCAGAGCAGACAGGAGGCAGAAAGAAACTCAGGTGACTAGGAGTAGACAGAAGTACCAGTTGAGTAATGCAACATTTTATTTGGTTAAGAGCAGTTAATTTACTCTATAGTGTTGAATAGATGCTGAATGATAAAGCTGAACATCATTCCTATGTATTTGGGCTTTGTAGTAATATGCAAATATTATCTAGTTTTGCAAATAGTATCTATATTTGGACTATAAATCTTAAAATTCATGGAATATACTGAACGTCTTATAAACTTCCTGTTACTTGAAGTGATTCACAAAAGTGAGTTTCAGTCATCAGCGTAATCTTTTTGCCTTTGAATTCAGCTGCAATTAAAATACCCATTCTTGTGTCTCTTTATAAGTGAACCTGAGTTATCAAACTGCATTTCCATCCTTATTTGTTATTCATTTTAATGAGTTCAGACTTACACTAAAGGTAGTCAATCATTTACTCTATTCATTATTCTTTTCGTCTATTCATTATTCATTCATCCATACCCAGATTTCATATATGTGTAATTCATTTAAAATCATTGTGTCTGAAACAGAGTCTCCTGTGAAGAAAGAAGCAAACTTTAAATTCAGTTGTGTGCACACACCTGTCAAAACATTTCTGTGTAAATTTCATCTGCAATTTTAAAGGTTTATAGCACATCCTGTTCTTCAACCACGAAGGTGGCCTTCAGGTATTACTTACTAATTTTGTGTCATATAAAACACATAATAGCTCAAGCATATATTTTCCCCCTTTTTGGGGTGTTGTAAAAATGTGTATGCTTTGGCAGGCAGTATCTTAGACATGCAAATAAAAGCTGGAAGAAAGAAGGACCAGCTCCTTGGGGTGTGTGTATGTTGTTATAACTCATTCAAGGTAGTAGTGTTGTAATAATGTCTATTAGTTTAAAAGCTGCACTAATATATTGAATAGGTAGCATCACATAGACTCTAAAGCATTAGTTCTTTTGAGAATGAACCTATTTACTTCTAGTCAGGTAGGTCTGCTTATTTTTTCCATCTTTGAATAGGTGCTGTTGGAATGAAAATTGTAACTCCTTTAATCTGTTATGACAAAAACATTGGTTGTTCTCATCCATCTTCATTTTCCTGCTTTTAAGTAAACTCTAAACTCAACATTGCCAAAGTTTTGAAAGGTAACTTGTGGCATTAGTTGTCCAGCCCGGTTCATGTCTAACATCAACTGCCCCTTAAAGTGATATCTGCTGTAGTGATACATCTCCCTGAACACCTTGCTAGATAGCAGCTGTTGTTAGCAGAGTATTAATTCCTTGCCTTCCTTTAGAAGCTATTTCTTCATTTGTGAACATGTCTGTTTTATTGTTAAGGACCCACTTCCATTCCATCCTATCTTTAAAAATCAGATAAGAGTGCAACAACTTTCACTGCCAAAAAGAGGGGTGAGGGCAAGTCAATGAAAACTTCACAACTGAGACCTTAAAAAATTGGACAGACAGTACGGCTCTGAAAATTGCTAATTTATCCTACAGAACACAGAAGGCCTCAAATTCAGTTTAATAGGTTTCTCACCCGCCTGCAAAGAACGTAGAAGATAGATATATAATACTATTATTATTGCTATTATTATTGTTTAATTTTTTCCTAACGAAAACTGAAACATAGAAACAAGCAATGGATATTTCTGGATCTGCCCTAAGGTAAATGTCATCTACTTTTTTTGAACAAGTACTGACTGGCAGCTCAGCTCTTTATCCATAAATCTCCGATTTTGGCCACCTCTTTCGCTTTTCACTGGAAGCCTCTGCATCCTATGCTCAAAAATAACAGGCTACTTTTTAGCATTTTGTTTACCGTATTTCCAGTATGATCTGAGTTGAATTCTCTTCCTGACTCAAACATCCCTTATGTTTATTTGTAATCCTTATGCTTACTTACTATTTAGCATCACACACTTGTATTATTCAAGAGCGATTTGTTAGAGACAACATCTCTGTTAAGGTGGAGATTTGTTAAAGGTATCAAGAAAATTAATCTTGCTTCTACTTCCTGTCTGTAGAATGATTTCTTACTCTTGTTTTGTAATTGGCTTAATTCATATTAGTAAGAAATACTTTCTGAAGGTAACTTTCCGTCTATTGCATTCAAGGACATTCCAGATGATGTAGTGGAGACTTTGGAGAATATCACATGAGCATGAATGAGAACATCACAAGCAAATGTGGCTCCAAATCACATTTTAAATTTAGCAACATCTACTGGATAATGGAATTTGTATGATACACAATCACTCTTAGCTGGTCCCTTATCAGTAACATTTCCAGAGAAAATTCATGGGCATTATGTTACATGTTTATCAAACTTGGTGGAAGTCTTTTTTAAATGCTCCTTCAAAGCTAATAATTTACAGAGTCAATATAATATTATTCTGATTAGCTAATAGAAATAGAAAGCTAATAAGATTTTAATGTCTTGAGTGCATACTATTTATGCAAAGATATTCCGAGGGGCAAAATCAGGTCTTATGGCAATGGGAAGTCATTCAGTGTCTAAAACAGTTGACCTTTACAGTGTTGTAATTCATGCTTGCAGGGCAAATACCATTGGTCTTTATTATTCTTATTATATAGACTGATAAAACTGTAGAGAGGTTAAGACTGCATGTATAAAGATATACCACAGGATGCCTGCCATGCTAAGGTACTAACTGCGTAGGTATCTCGGTTAAGTAGGGATGTTCATCTCTCCCTGTTCTTTGAGAGAGACCAAATTTGGTGGGATAAATACTTCTCCATAAAATGCAAACATGGGTACTGGCTGTCAGGTGCCACAGTGATGACAAATTTAATCAAAACTTACTTAAATGTTTTTGAGATGCCTCCTTTGATGGCTGTGATTATTCCATTCTGTTACAGGCAGTAGTTACTTGAGCATTGCTGTCAAAATGCATAATACTGGAAACGTCTGAAAATGCTGATTTTTGAATTATTTTTTTTTAATATGCTGTGCAACCTATCAGATTAGGTTTGTTAAGACCAGAAGAGATTTGGAGATGGGGTGAGGAAAAACCTTGCACTCTGATACCCAGCAGGGTACAGATGGGCTGTTTCTGTGCATAGCCTTATTCTAACTCCAGTGTGTAGGTACCTTTTCCTTTTCTTTGACTATAAAGGGGGCGTCTCTGAAGAGAGTCAACTGAAATGCCAAAAATTGGAGTGGTGCTGAGTCTGGCTCAGAATTTCAGGAGCAACTTGGGTCCTTTACAACCCAAACTAAGGTTTCTCTGGCAGCCCCCACACACTACTAAATTTGGCACTAAATCAAGGAAAGATTTAGGGAGCTCAGATGGAAGTATCCAAAGAGGGTAATTGCAGCTGGCTACTGTCCCCATTGTCCTGCAGAAAAATGGTCACAGTGGCAATATTGCTGGCTGGGAATGTCAGTGGTATAGCATGGACAGCTCATCAATCACGTTGCATTTGATCATGTCCTTGCACATGCCTTGCTTGCCTTTCGCCCTGGGATAATGTCTGTGGATGTCCCGTCAGATGTGTGGCAGCAATATAGTTGCTGAGTTAAGTAATTTTGATATAATCCTGTTTGATGTCCATTCAATCCAGTTTTCATCTTGTTTGAAATCCATCACCAGTAGACTCTTGATCTACAGTTTAACTTTGTTTTGTGTAAGAGGATTTTTGGTTGCCTAAAGAATAATAGGTTGAATTTCATTGGTCAATATTAACTGACACAAATTTGAAACTAAATACAGTCTTTCTATAAATTTTCCATTTTTGCTAAATAGAAAGATGTATTTTATCTTCCCATTTAACCAATAACACAGGCAAGCATAGGTTTATTTATTTTAATTTTTTAAAAAAATTATCATTATATAGACCCTCTATTTTAGGTTAGTATTTAAAAATAAACTTATGACTACCCTAAACCCAAACCTGATGTAACTGTAGTATTTTTTGATCGCTTAAACACAGCAAAAGCTTTCAATTTCATGTTAAAAACACTTTTTAAAACAATGTATTACTTTATAAGATAACAGCATTGATTTATTTGCTGATTTAATCCTACTTGTTAATTACATGAGCATGCCTGTAAGGTTTTCTGTTAATCTTGTTATCTTTTGTGTTTTGGCATTCTTTAGGTTAAGTACGAGTTGCTGCTTGAGAAAGAGTATCAGCTACGCGATCTGGAAAATAAACTTGGAGAGTATATTGCTTCTTTAGCCTTTCAAAAGACTGTTAAAAAATCCAAAATGTTGGAGCTATATACTGCTGTCATAAGTGTACAAGCCTTGCTCTTTGAACAACTGAGCATGTCAAAAACTCTATCAAAACTGGAATGTATACAGATTTTAGAAGCACATAATCCCGTAAGTAATGAAGTTGTGAAAAGGAAAAATTCCTGTTAGGAGACAGCAACTATCATAGTAGCCTATTTGACTTTGATTTAGCTGTGCTTGTTTGCAGCTTCTAGTGTTCTGGCCTTTAATTTCTGTCATTATGTGCACTTTAATGCACTCACTGAAAGAAAGGAAGAGAAGAAAAGTATTAGAACCAGGGAAGATTGTGTATTATTATTATTTATTTTTATTATAGTAGCATCCAGAGATCTACATTTGGAAAGAGCAGTATTTTTGTGGCTAATTAATATTAAAGTTTTATTGATCACAAGGAAGACAATTGGGAAATGATTGTAAGTCATGACTGGAATAGTGTGTAAATTGTCATTACTGTCTTACAGAGTTGTTCATGTTATAGTGCTATCCATACTGCAAAATCCATAACCACATGATATACTGCAATAATTGAGTTTTTAAAGGTTGTATATACAGGCTCCTACTTGTCTATCTCCCCCCAAGCACGCTTCTGCAGCTTGCATAGTAGAAACTTTAGAAGGGCTCTTCCCTTCATCATATTTATTACATACTTGGTATGTGCCAGTTTTCTAATCCTTTTTTAATACTTCAGTGCTCTGTATTCATAAGGGGGTTTTTATTATTATTATTTTTTTTTTACATCTGCTATTTGCAACCATCCAAGTGAGGCTTGGGAAAGCACTGGAGTAGAACAAACAAAATGGGTTTTTGAGAGTAAAACCTCTTTGCTAGAGGGCATCATTAGACAGCTATTGCTTTGAAAACTCCTGGTTAAATTTTAATACTGTCATCTCTAAAGAATTTCTCTTAGAATGGAATTTAGATGCTTATATGCTTCCAGTTTTTGCTTAAATTTGTATTAAATCTGTAGGAAATAGTGAAAGTCATATTTAGATGGAGTATTAAAAATAGTTCAATTTGAAGTTACTGCCTTTTATGCAGTTAAGTGTAAGGTGGCTCTGCAAAGAGGTTGCCTTCAGCTTCTCTGTCCTTGAACAGATGAGGAAAAAGGATTGAAGGAGAGACAGAAGAGATGCTACTCTTATGCAATGTGCAAGAACTGAGTTGAGCCCTAGTTTGGGGGAAAAAAAAACTTTTAGACATTGTTTAAAGTGCATGTTAGGCTTAGTTTACAGGGATTGTTTTCTGGTGATCAAACCTCCCTCTCTTGCTGTGTTTGTGTCCAACTCCTTTGTCCTGCTAGCTGACAGATTTTAACACCTGTTACTTCAAAACATATATTACACAGGATTCCCTAATGCTGATGGTATCAGTCACAGTTTTGCCAGTCAGCGAAACAAACACATCTGGCTATATGTGAATTTGTTTGATCCTCTTAGAGATAACAAGTTAGTACTCAACATGTAGTGTTTGGAGAGTGGATCCAGTATCCAGTGTCAAATCTTGTGACCGTGAGCAGGCACTTGGAGATGCGATGCTCCAATGAATATGTAGTCTGAATACAGCTGATGAGATGGAGGAATAAATTAAAATTCAGCCTTTTCTCCAAGGTACAGGTTGGGAAGTAGACCACTGATATATTAAGCAACTTAGCTTGAGATCAAACAGCAATGACATTGGAAAACTGGAATATCAAGCCTTCCTTCTGTCTTGTGGGACTCTTTGACCAAAGAGAGATCCTTGGCCCAAGGGATCCAGTCCACTTACTACTTTGGGCTTTACCCTTTTGATTTTGAGAACATTGTATTTTAACCCTAATTTTATAACACTAAATGTAACTTACTGTCTCTTCACTTCAAACCTCGTTGATCTTTTAACTTCGGACCTTTTTGAAATTGGCTGTTGATTAAGTATAACTAAAACTAATCAGTCTGAGTTCCTCAAGCTGTTTCAGTGCAGCTTTATGCAGCATCTAGATGAATTCTTTTGTTTGGATTTCAGCCATGCCGGTAGTGTACTTTTTGTGTGTCCTCTACAGTGAAAGGTTTCAGAGAGCATTGATCTTTAACACAATGAAAATTGACTTGTATCTTTCGGCATTGTTCTGATATTCATAGCATGCAAGTCATGTTTTCAGAAGCCATGCAATGAATTGGGAAGTGTAATGACTGCAAGTGGCTGGGTAGAATGATAAATGAATAAACTAATATCAGAAATTCTGATACCATCTTTTTTTCTTCACTCCAAATTAAATTATTCTAAGTTAAATTATGACTTTTTATCATTACATGTTTTGAACCTCTAGGAGATTGAAGAACTTGACAGGAAGCTGGAGTATGAGATGTTCAATAAAGAGTCAGCTCAGCAGCAACAGCAGCATCTAATGAAGAGGCAGAGGTGGACTCTGGATCAGCTGGGACTTTCAAGTGAAGCTGTGGAAGCGAATGCAGACAGAAAGGTGACAGCTCTGCTAAGACAGGCCATGAATAAATGTAGGCAATTTATAAATCTGCACCAGCAAAGGTAAGTGCTTTGGTCTCAGATTTTACTAAGTTACTTCAGTCCTTCTAGACCAGGGGGTCCTTAAACTACGGCCCGCGGGCCGGATACGGCATTCTTTTTCCTGTTCTTTTGTGCACTACTACAAATAAAATATGTGCAGTGTGCATAGGAATTCGTTCATTTTTTTCCAAACTATAGTCCAGCCCCCGACAGTGTCTGAGGGACAGTGAACCGGCCCCCTGTTTAAAAAGTTTGAGGACCCCTGTTCTAGACCATAAGGTATCACAGAGAAACAGCAGGCTAAATATTCTGCTGTGCTGAGGGGGAACTGTACATCTATGTTTGAACCATGCATTTTTGTGATGTGGCCCAGAGCATACCTGAGGAGTCATGGGAATATTGAAATAAGAAACATTAAATAGTAACTGTTTAGTTACAGATTGTAATGGCAGTCACCATTTCTTGGTGGGGAGAGTGGAAAAATAACAATACTCCTTAGCAGCAAAGAAGACGATAATTTTAATCCTGTTTTTTCATCTCTCAAGATAGATAGGGACGTCAATGAAACCTGATCTGCTGGGGTCAGAGGAAGTAGCTGGAACAATTTAAATTGAATTTCTATCTCCACTGTCACACCGTAGACTGAATTCCAACTCATGCAGTCACTTTTGATAGGATATATAAACTCTTATTCAAAAACAGGCTCTATTTCACTTTTCCCTGGCCCGGTTTTAAGTAAAGATATCAGTGGCAAAAAAGTAAAGCCTCATGGGAGGTATATAGAAGTATCTATCTTGTGAAGGTTGCCTAGCAAAAATGTGTGATAATTTGCAAAATTACAAAGTATTATATTATATTCATTAGGGTTACAGGAGTTAGAAATTACATTTCCATGCATATTGCATAGTGCTAAAAGCCTGCCACGTTGCAAGGTTCATGTAAGAACCTCAGAGTGTACCTGGAGTGTACCTGGGGCTGGGAGAGTGCTTTCCATTATTAAGAGGGTTTTCTGTGAAACAACTGATATTTTTAAAATGGCTTTGATAGTCTTTGAGTGGAGTTACTGCACTTTCAAGTCTGTTTGAACTCTGAAAGGAGTGGAGCTCTAATTGATGTAGATTAACAATTCTGTTGCAGAAATAGTTACTAGATGAGCAGATAGATTACTGATTTATGGATACGACAGGAGAGATTTATCAGTGAAGCCTTCAAAGAAACTGCAACTAGTCTTTACTATTTACATGAAAACAATGGAAAAGACAAGTTTTGTACTTTTCTCAAATGATCTAAGTATGGCTTCATTATTTGGTCCAAACACAATCACCAGTAGAGAGGAAGTTAACTGTTTACTATTATATTCCAGCAACAGAAAGATCCACAACTTGCCGTAAAATGTGATGATGAAACTTAAGAGGATGGGGACAGGACAAGTTGTGTTGATTTGAAGCAATTCCAGACTTGAATTGTGTGCAAGAGCATAGCCTTGGTTTCTGCTCTGGTGTTTGCTTGGTGGTTCAGGGGAGAAAGGAGAAGTTGGCTCATTTTAGAAGTTATGCTGCTCACCTAACTCGGCTGACAGAAAGATATGCTTCCTGACTGGATGACTTTCAGACGTTGTTTCCTATAATACAGTCATTGCACCTGGGAAGATTTCAATGTTAATTCTGTCTTTCACTTCAGCTTGAGAGATGAGCAATGGAATTGTGTGGTGCTTGAAGATCTCCTGGAAAATATAGAAATTGATGCATTTTTGGCACTTTATAGTCAGGTAAGCATGATATTGAACAAAACTTCCAAGTTTAAATTACAGCTGTATCCGGAAATCAGCTTTTCTTGCTTTTTTGGGAACCATTACAGATGTATTTGGACCCAGTTCTGCTAATAGTCACCACCAGTACCGGTTTTTGTAGCCTGTATTATCATTCGCTTCAGTTAATTCTGACCTACTTTTAGCCTTTTGAATTTTACTGAGTTATACTTCTTTTTATTCACTTACAGATCCTTTCCAGGGGTTGTCTCATTGCATTTCATTCTGGAGAGAGAACTAAATTGTCTGAGTTCCTGGTTTATAGACAGATGTACAGTCTCATTTCCATGTAATGAGAAAAGGGTTTTGTTTAGGCTTTAGTCACGTGTTAGAAAGGATTTACATTGATTGTGTTACAGAACTAAATAATAGAAGGACTGCTAGTTACATTTTCTATTATCATTATTCATATTGTTTTTAAAAAAAGCATCACCTCTAAAGTAATTTGCTATCTGTTGGCTGCCTGTCAGTGCTAAAGAAGACATTAAAAATGAATTGCTGTTACCCCCAAATCTTATCTGCAGGTCTTAGTTGAGATATGTAGCTACCATCAGAAAAGAGACTCAGTGTTGCAGCTTTTCCCATCCAAGTATCTTGCCTCTCAGGGACAAGAGTGGTTGCAGTCACCTGTATCATAAATTGGGAGCTTCAGAGGCCAGCAAGCCAAGGAGGGACCACTTAGACTAAGGGTGTCTCAACTTCTCCTATGTCTCAGCTTGTTTCTGCTCAGTTCTTTGAATTCTTTATCCCCTCCTGAGCTACATATCTGTTTGAGGTCAACTATTCTCAAAGAATTGGAGTGAGACTCCTCTTTATTATACCTGTGTTAGGAAATTCACCTGGAAGGTAGCACATGTTTTCAGATTTGGATGAGGAATTTGCATCAAGAACTAAAGCTCACAGGAGTGTGATAATAACTTCAGTCGCTGCCTCTCATGGGGACTTGGTCTCTGTTCAGAGCAGATGCCTTCCACGAGCGTCGCTGGAACAAGATTGCGTCTGAGTATCTGGCAGCCTGATGGCTAAGCTGCTGTCCTGGAATGGAAGATTTCACTTTGTGCAAATGAATTAAATTGGAGAGAGTAGGAATTCAAACCTTGGCTTACACTTTCAAGAACATTCTATCCTCTGGGCATGATAGTATAAACACAAGAAAGGCATTCTGGTGTGTCTTGCAGAGTGTAACATTTGAAGGTGTTTGTTGAGGAGGTAACCATCGTCATAGTTTTCCTCATGGAGATTTTTTGTTTGGGAGTTTGTTCTGGGGGGAGTGGTGGTGGAGTTTTTTCCTGTTGCAACTGCTTTTTTTTCAAGCCATCTTGCCACTATGTTGGCCTTCACAGTTTGGTGTATTGTGAGTGGATATGGCTGTCAGGAGCTGAATTCTGTTCCAGCCTTCAGCTCATCTGCATGTTTTCTGTCTCCATGGCCTACTGCACATAGTGCTCCTACCATTTTATTGGGACTTCACAGAAATAGCATCCTGCTGACACTGATAAAAATTTCTGCTACAGGTCTTTGTAGGGTGCTTATGACGTAAATACTGACATGATGGCCAGTTTTAATCTGATCATTTCTTGATAACTTTAACTTTTGTATGTATTCATTTATGCTCCTTTAAAATAACCTGTGTAATGCTGGCGAGGCAGTAACCCACTATTTTGTTATTCATTCAGTCGTGGAATGGTGACATGGGCAGTAATAGCTAAAAGTCTTTTCAGAGGTGATATTAAATGTAAGGCTTTATTTGCCCATTTGTAGTTGCAGTTTATCTAATAATTCAAGATTTCAGAACACTTTTCAAGGAAAAAAGATAATATTTTGTCATGTTCAGCATTCCTTGGCGGGTTTTTTTGTAATACAGGTAAGGAGTTAATAGGCTTGTGTGAATATTTTGCTGAAGCATACAGTACTTCAGATACATTTTTAATATGATAAATGTAAAATACATCTTAGATAAACTACATTCAACATCAATGGAAAAGAAACCGCAGAATAGATACAAAAATTGAAAATTATTTGGAAGATCTTTTGCTGATCTCTTCCTGTACTCCTGTGGTTTAAGTCAGTCTTGGTGGACTATAGCCTTGGGAATTCTTTTTATAATTTTCTTTTTCTTTTTTTAATTTGTTTTCCCTATTTCATTTTTTTCATGTCTTAACCTAACTTAGCTTAGCTGGCACCTAAGCACCACACAGCCCCTTACTCACTCCTCCCCTCCCCAGAATGGAATGGGGAGGAGAATTAAAAAAAAAGTACAATTCATTGGTTAAGATAAGAACACTTTAATAATTGAAATAAAGTATAGCAATAATAATAGTAGCAATAATTGTAATGAAAAGGAAGATAACACAAATAGAAATAAAACTCAAGACAAGTGATGCACAGTGCAGGTGCTCACTACCTGCTGACCGATGCTGCAGCAGCGATCAGCCCTTCCTGGCCAACTCCCTCCAGTTTATATACTGAGCATGACGTCCTATGGTGTGGAATATCCCTTTGGCTAGTTCGGGTCAGCTCTCCTGGCCATGCTCCCTCTCATCTTCTTGTGCTCCTCCTTGCTGGCAGAGCACGGGAAACTGAAAAATCCATTACTTAGGATAAACACTATTTAACACACCTTTTAGTTGTTGCTGTCAACATAATTCTCATATTAAATTGTAAACACATCAATGTACCAGCCACTAGGAAGAGAATTAACTCTATCACAGCCAAAACTAGAACAATTACATATTTTTCTTGCCAAATATGCTGCATGCAAAAATGCTGGCCTGTATAGAGGCTTTAAACAGCACAGAGCAACTTCTCCAGATTAGCACTACCAAGACCATTTTCACATTTTAGTTTCAGTGCCTTTAAATCAGCTATAGCCTTGCAGTCTTGGACTAATTAAGGAGTGGCCAGGACCTTGTACGGTGTTTATTTAGCAATGTCATGGGCTGGCAAAGTCAGTCCTCACTTACTGGGAACTGTGAAAAGAGAGCATGAATAGTGTGTTAACCTCATACTGTAGTTCTTAGTTTGCCATACTCCTGAGCATAGAAGGGTAGGAAGAAGATGCATGTAACAACCCAGCTGCTCAGAAGAAGAGTTCTTATTTGTGAATTGGTTTTCTGCTGCCCTTGAGTTTGGTTTTCTCTGTTTAAGCCTCAGCATCTACCTCTTGTATGAAGGCATGAATTCAAGATGTGTGGCATGTTAAGATGAATGCTGATCAGCTGTGTAGGATTTGGTGGAAGGGAAGGGAGACGAACCTGGTGGGTGAGTGCTGCTGCTGGCTGTGAATCCTGTCGAGGAGAACCTTTTCCCAAGAGACCTCGGGATTTTTCTTAGTATTTCAGGTCAAAAACAGTGCTTTCTTTTATTTGGAAGTGTAAATTGTATTTATCATCAGACTGCACAGGACTAACCAGGAACATGCTGATTTTTGCATGTTATTGTAGCTTGTTTCTGTCCTAAGTGTAGCCCAGAGATATTTTGGGACTTACTTTATTGAAATTTTATAAAACTTATACATATTTACCTTGCAGATTGTGGTAGTTTAGTAAAGCCGCGGCGGGGCTCTGCAGGCACCTGAGTCACACAGCTGCCACGTGGTCCTTTGCCACTGCCCTCCCCCACCATGGACAGAGAAGAGAGTTTCAAAGTGCCTTTCTGAGTTGAGATAAGGAGGGTTTAATACAGTGACACACAAGAAACAATCGTGGCAACAACAGCAATAACAACAGTGAGGAAAAGAAATGTACAAATAAGCGATACTGCATAGACAAAGAGAAGTTCCCAAGTGGATCGATCGCCCACTGCGAGTCGCCCCCCCCTGAAACCAGAACTGGCCCCCCCTGGAACCAGAACTGGCCCCAGGGCAGGATGTCAGCATGGTATAGAATAGCCTGGCTGCACCAAATTAACCCTGTCCTGTCCAAACCAGGACACAGATGCATAAAACAAAATTTCTGTTCTCAGCAAGTGTAATAGTATAGTTACTCCAACTATAATTCCAAACTTCACTACCCTTAATTCAAATGTAAAGTAGTATGTGCTTAGTAGAATAGTAATTTATTAATTTATTAGGGCTCACAGTGTGACATGTTCATGCTTATAGGACTCCCATGTCCTGTAAGCTGACATGGGAGTTGATTTTTAAAAATATTTTCCTCTCTGTTTTTTTACAATTTATAGAATACATTATATTGGCAGGTATTAGGAAACTAAGTATTGCACCTTTGTATCTTACACTCATTCTTTTCTTTAATGAGGATTTTCCTCTTTGGACTAGTTTTCAGAACTGTGGATGCAAACCTCTCTGAAAAACCAGCTAAGTTTTACTTTTTTACATTTCATATTTCAGCTCACATCCTTATGGAGGCAGATCTAGATCAGCAAGAGATTTACTTGAATGATATTGAGTTCAGGATCATAAGCCTCTGGCTGAGAAGTTTTTAATAAGCTCATAGCTATAGCCCCAGGTACAATAGTTGCATTTTAGAGACAATGTGGAAGCATGACAAGCAATGCTTGAAACACAGCATGGATCAAGTTTACCGATTCTTGCAGTAGTTGTTTAAATACACATTGCTCAGTCCAAATACTTAAAAGTAATTCTGCTGTTTTTAAACTACAGTTCATTCCTGTATTTATTTTGACCAAATTTAGAGAATACAAATGAGGTTATTGGTGGCATAGGTAGCATCTGTATCCATTAGATGTTATGAAAAACATGAATTCCTAATTTTTGTGGTAACTTACCATATAATATACCTGAAGAATCAAACTCATCCCACGCTGGAGTGGGGGATCTTTTGATCTGACTTGTATGCTTATTCCTGTGTTTGCTGTTTGTGTGCACATTGACTTCTCCTTCCTACTTCTGCAAGCTGCTCTGGGTAGTTGTGAGCATCTGAAAGCGCTGCTCGCTGCTGGTGTACGTTTGTACATCAGCACTCCCTTTCCTGTACATATCTAAATATACCTGGCTGGTGGGTGCCCATGCCACTTCTGGTACTGTTGGCAGCATTGTGGCGCCTTGCAGGATTGCTTAATTGTGAATTCTGCTGTGTTAGAAAAGCATTAAGGGTTGCCTCTCAGTCCGCGTCATAATTGATGCAGAAAAGTAGGGGTCAGAGTGGAGAAAAGAACATTTTCAAGGTGAAACAATTACACAGGAGTGCAATACTGAAGTCATGATGTTTAGATCATCCACGTATAAATTACTGTTAAAGGTCATGAGACCATTTAGCTAAGAAAGGACAGAATAGGTCACAAAGATGTCTTTTTTACTCTCACTTAATGTTGTTTTTTACAAATTTCTAGAAAAACAGTTTTTAAAGATCAAAGTGCAACACAGTCTGTACAGCTACAGAAATTAAACTTAGATGTCTCTGTTAAGATTTAAGCTCTTATTTACATTTCCCTCCAGAGATGAATCAAATCACTTTTTGCTGTAAGTAGCCTGAACAGACATCCTTTACCTAACTTCGATGCCTGTATAAGGTGAAAATACTGGATGTTTCAGATACTGCATCAATTTACTAATCTCTCATCCATTTTAGGATTTAGTCTTGTTCATTCTAGTATCTCATTGGTTTTTGTGGAAAACCTATAATACTGAAGATCCCAGGAAAATTTGGGAAGTGGTTAGTTTTCCTGCATTTTGGAGAGGAGTTTTCTGCTTGGAGAATGGTTATGGGAAAAGGAGGTTGATTGATCTCTTTATTTTGTGTGGCTATCTAAATTTGGGTTAGGGCTGTTTGGGGGGGGTTTGCTTTCTGTGTTTTTACATGGATTTAAGAGAAAGAATTTTGCTTTATAGAGCATCCTTTTGGTGAAATGGCTTCTTTCAAAGAAGATTCACTTAATACAGGGGTGTCCTAGGTGCATTTGCTCCTCTGAAAATTCATCGTGCAAAACAGGGGCAGCGTTCAAACATTTCCTGAGACATTTTGAATCCACTGTGGACACAGGAATTGGCTGTTTTCCTGTGTGGTGGGACCTTGTGGGTTTTTATTGTGATAGTGACTTTGTAGTCATCTTCCTCATCCATGCTTCTATGAGGGTCTACAGAGGTGACTCAAATGTCATGAGTCATCCTGAATGTTTGGTAAATTTTACCTAACTTTGACTACCCGTGATATGTGTATGGTTTGAATAGACAACAGCATTTTTCTGGCATCCTTTGAGACATATAACTTGCTTTAATTTGCTCTACTCTCTTCCTTCCACATAGATCTTAATATATAGTAGACTGTTCATATTTGATATGCATGAGAAATCCACAGAAACAGCCCTGGGGATAGAGTAGTTTTGAAAGCAGAGCAGAAAATGACGTTCTGATGTTTGGAGAGGGGCAGGAAATGGGGCTGGTTGGTTGTCTAGGGAACAACTAACTTTGAACTTAGTCTATTTGAACACTGAGTAGGCTTTACCATTGACCTCTGGGCCAGAAAAGAGAGGATGTTTGGAAAGCAAAAAAAACACCACCGAAACAACAACAGATGTTTCCTTCACCTCTTAACAAATGTTACAAGCTGTTCTCTGAGTTTATCACAGAATCTGATGTTAAGAGAGGCTGAACAATGAAGTGCTCAACCATGGCAACATGTGAATGTTGTCATTAGGTTTCAGAGGCTATTTTTTCCCTCTAATTTTACAGACCAAGCAACACCATGTCACTTCATGGCTATATTGAAAGGATTTCTTTATAATAGTACAATCTGTAAATTATCTAAACCTTACATGCTAGAATATGGTTGCATTGTGATTTTTCAGACTGAAGGTCATTGAGCACGTGCCCTAAGCACATACATGAAGATCAGCTGGTTGCTTAACATCTACATTGTGCATTTCATTTTGGATGTAGGCAACTGTAATATGTATGGGCCAGTGCAGATAGAAACAATGAACATTGGACTGTGACCACTTAACGCCAAAACTGTCACCACTAACGTGACTTTCAATAATATTTTTTGTTTCTATAATGAATAATTCTTTAATGGTAGTAATTAAAATTTGCCATCTTCTTCTCATTAATCCTCTAGGAGCTCCGACTGGCAGGCTATTTAGCTAAACTGACAAGGGTACCAATGGGAACATTGCACAGGATCCTGAACTTGTTGCTGCCCTCCAGCTCACAAAGCGAGGTTCTTTCTGTCCTTGACTCCATCAGTAAATATTCAGATGGTGTTGCTGAAAGTGACAGTAATGCAGATGAGTCTGGCAGCTGTAAGAAAAGGTTTGTATGATATTTTTTTGGTAGACCGTTGCAAAAGAAGGTTATTGCTTTACATGTATATATTTGCTGGACAAAGGAGATTGACAGCGGTAGAAAAAAAGGTGCATGTTTCCTTTTGAAATATTCTTGTGGGGTAAAAATACTGTGAAACTGTGAAATATTTTAACTATAATGGATTGATTGATAAAGAATGAATTATATAACTATCAATTAAATGGTTATTTTACAGTTTTATAAATATTTTTCTGATTATTTCCTTTTTGTTGACTTCAATTGGACTTCATTAAAATATTTTCCTTACAGCTTTTCATATTTATAGTATTCATGGCACATCAAATTTTGGATGTCTATAGCTTCTAAAGATAGAAAGGAGGTCCTCTTTTCTAACAGTGGAAATTTCAACCTTGCAGATGCCTGTCCTTTTCTAGTTCATTACGAAAGTCCTAAGTGGCCACTGTTTTTCCCTTTACTCACAGAGATAGGTAGTCTCCCAGAGCCTTCATCCCTCCAGTTTGTCCCCATTAACACCACCTGAATAGTTGTGCAGCTAAGACCGAGAGGTGAGAGGTGCTCCAAACCCTCTCTCCCAACTCCCTGCCATGACATGGGAGGGGGAGAAAAGAAAATCTTGTGGCACTGGGCCCCTCTAGTTGTCAGATGTGTGTTGTCAAGGAATAGATAAGGGTCCTTGGGACCATGTCCTGAGGTGTGATCTTAGCTAATTTAAATGATTTGTGGCGGGGCAGCAGATATACTTGAACACTCTTACTGGCTGTATTCATGGTATTACTGATTGGATTTAGTAGCTAAAATCAGAAAAGGAAGAGAAGTGTGTGTATTTGGGGATTTGTTGCTGGGAATTTTTGTTTTTCTTTCTTGCTTCTTCAGGAAGAACAGAGAACTGTGGCAAGCACTGGAAAACACAGTAAGGCAAGATCTGATTAACAGAAGTTTGGCAAAGATCCCTTCTCTAAACAAGAGAAAAGACAGGTAAGGAGAAAGCAGAAAGAAATAGAATTCTGATTTTTTAAATCTTCATCTCCAAGGGTTCCTCTTACATCTGTTACAAATCAGAAAATAAGTTCATAAATATGCGTTTTCTAACACTGTTTTGCTGTTTGATGCTTGTGTTTCCTGAAACATATTTACACATAATTAGCATAATTACTATTATGTAAATGCCTAAAAAGATTTTTCTGTACATATCCACAAATTTCACACATTTTTCATATACATGTCCCATCTTCCCTATGTTTATTTATTATAAGGCTCCATTTCCTTACACAGTTTTGTATCTCATAAAATGATACCTGAATTCTTGGGGATTGGAATGGAAATTACAATTCTGTGTGTTGAAAAGCAATTTTCTTTAGCTTCCAAAGTCACACTTACATGTCAGGATATCATATAGGAAGTATATATACAAAAAATATGTATTGTGCTTTTTTTGCTCAAGTTTTCACTTTTCAATTTTTTTCATTAATGTAGCTTGATAAAGGAGAAGCAATTTGCCCTCTTGGAAAAAGCATCATTCATTCGTCTTGAATATTTGCCTACACATCCTCCTATGGCACAGTCTGATCCACCTGTTCCTTTGAACCCTCCAAGTGCCGAAGCCATAGAGCTATTAGACACAGGGAAGAAGGTATTTTTGTTCCGTGAGCCAAGTGATCCAACACTGTCTTTGCATAATTCTCCAAGGAAAAAGAAAAACAACTTTCTTAATTCTAAAAAGGCTGCTCGTGCAAATATAGAGTCATGAGGGCAACTTCCATTCCAAAGTATCAATTAGGAAAGAGGAAGTTATGTAAAATTCAGTAAAATAATGAGAAAGAATGAAGTGTGCAGTTTAAGTAACATGTGCGTCACTTGAGTCTCATTTGTCTGACATTGTAAATAGCTGTAATTTTAGAATGGCACAGTTAGCAGTGTGCATTGTGTGTTTTTTAATTCTTGTCAGCGTATGATGCAGTAGATGAGGTATGGGTGTCTTATGATGCACATTCTCACAGGTAGGACTCGGTGTTCCTTTGGTACATTTTGATCATTTTTGCACTGAATTTACTGTAGCTATATTTTCATAACTTATATGGAAAGGTTATTTATTTACTATTCTTGTATTTGTGTATTCTTGTAATAAGCTGCGGTATAGCAGATGACGTGAAGAGATGAAGTGGATGACCCACAAGTCCTCTGTTCTCTGATTTTCTGTTATCCTAGCTAATTTACTGTTTAATGTCGTGTTCTTAATAGCTTTTGAATGTTCCTTCTGCAGTCTGTGTTCTGCAGTGCTAGCTGGTAGTCCAGATCTTCAGCATATACATATGTACTTAACCTTACAGCTTTTTGCTATTGTTTCTAAACTGTCCTGGTTTGAAGGACAGCTGTGTCCCAGGGAAGGCAGGAACCTCCTTTGGAATGGGAAATGTAAACCCCTTCCCTCCAAATTATTGTAATTTTGAAATCAAGGGGCTCTCAGGCAAAGATATGGGAATAGGAATAACAGTTCTTTACTAGTATATATGTTAAAGCAAACGAACAACAACTAAATAGAACATTAACGGCAAAGCAGGGTCAGAACAACCCGGTCCCAGCCCTCTGGCCTGAGGCGCTTTCCCTTCGGGGTAGTGATGGTCACAGCCGGCAGGGGGCGCTGGTGGTTCCCGGCGGGCAGGGCAGGCGCGGTGATGCCCCCGCGGCTGCAGGGGGCGCTGTGGCCGCGAGCTCCGGCGGACACGTGGCAATGGCGGCGAGACGGGAAGGAAGCGGGGCTCGGCTTCACCGGTTCCCCGGGGCGGTCGGTNTGCGGTCCCAGTCAATGGCTCACCTCGCGGCAGAAGGAAAGAGCTCCGGGCGAGGGGGGATGGAAAGAAGGCCGGCAACAGCAGCAAAAGCAGCGACTGTCCTCCTGCGAAGCCCAGGGCAAGAGAGGCAGCAGCTGACGCCGCCCCCCCTTTTATCAGCCCAGATCTCATGGTATCTCTGTCCCTCCACCACGAGAAACTCCCAGACACTTTCTTCCCCAGGCCTTTGTTCTTTCTTAAGTATTCAGTTGTTAGTTTCCTAGTAACTTATGGTAAAAAATTCAATATGTAAAAAGGGAAGAAAACCTAACCCCCAACATAAACTTACTTCAGTTGAACTATGAATGTGACTACAGTTCAAAACTGCGTTAAATGTTTGGAACTTTTTGCAATCTGTTCCATGGTGAACCAGTGTCATCACACTTGCTCAGCAGAAAATGGGAAAAACGCAAGTGGACGTGTCTTACCTTCAAAAGCTTTTTTGGTTGCAGTGCTGCCATGGTCACAATTTTAGGTGGGTATTTTTGAAGTTCATATTTCTGAATTTCTCTAAATTGATGAGAATATCATTTTACATTTTAAAGAGATAATTTTTTAACCTTTCTAGTTGACAGAAAGAAGCCTGTAAACATGAACCCTAAAAACAGGAATGGGAAAAGGCTAATTAAAAGAAACATGTATTTGTTGATATTTCATTATATTCAAGCCTAATTTGAGGTTTTTTTGAACTGTATTTGAATGCTGTATTCTGAGGGTGCTGTGATCATATATTTTTCATGTGTGGAGTTTCTATGCATTTGTATTAATAGAGTGCCAATTTCATTTTACGAATTAAAATGTTACAATGTACATATGTCTGCAGTTGACATCTGTTTCAAGTGAAAAAAAATTTTTTTTCTTCTCTTGACAAGTTTAAATATTCATCCCACAGTAAACAATTAGTGTTTCATATCACTATTACCATTAAAAAATTTATGCAGTAATTAGCCTGATAATCCTAATTATTTTTTGATTGCATTTATAAGTCTTTTCAAAGAAGTCGTCACTCTCACAGAAAGAGGAGTCTGGCAGGGTTGTGGGAGTTCTGAGATGCTACATTTTAATGTGTCTGGTATAAATATCATCCCCAAGGTATGGGTAGGTGAAGGTAGGGTCTGTCCTACCTCGGAGGTGGTTCAGAGCTGTGCAGGAGGAGGCTCAGGCATGTCAGAAAGGGGTTTGGCTCTATGTGAGAAAAGCCAGTAGGAAAACCTGAGCTGTGCTTGGGCCTGCAAGGAGTGCTTGAAAGCTGAAGTACCTCTTGAATGTGAGTCTCTTCCAAGATTTCTCTGCAAGTCCAGACTCTAGGCTACTATAATATATTAGAGAAACAACAGTACTGATCACAGATAAGACAATGGGACCAGTAGGCTTAATCAGTTACAGTAATACAGTGCAACATCTGAATATTGACTGCAATATCAATTCATTACCCTTAACGGATAATTTACATGTCTAATAGTAGAAAGCTGGTATGTAACCTCATCACGCATTTGAAGCAGCTCAATGATTGCAGCTATCTAGCAGGGAAAGTCATGCCCTGTGATGAATCAGTTCCATGTCACGCAATACTTATTCAAAGAAATTGTCTAGGTCTTAACACCTCTTGTGCCTTATGAAAGGCGGACTACGTAAGTAACAGCCCACTTCAGTAAAGAGTTGACTTACATTAAGGTTTGAGTTGTTCAGAGTACATCGGAGGGCCAGCTCTTGTGCGTGCAGTTCTGTGTGTGTACTATGGGTATTAGCTTCAATATTTCACAGCTGAAGTCTTCCAAGGAATGTGCGCAGGACAAGCCTTTCAGATTAAGCCCATTTGGCTTCATAGTCATCAATAAAATACGTAATATAAGGCCACTTTCTTGAGAGTTTTGAACATTATCGCCATGGGGCAAATTGTTCTTCATTCTCACTAGATTAACACAGAAAGGGACACCTTACAGTCTGGCTGAACCTCCTCTTTGAAGCAGATGTTGTGAAATTAAAAAGGTAAAAGAACCTGGTACTGGTATCGCGCTCACTGTAGAATGAGAAATGCCTCAGTTGTTTTGCAACGCTTCCTGTTGGTTTCTCTACATCGCTATATAAGAAATTTACTGAGACTGAAAGAACGAAATGAGGAACCCTCTGACTAATCCCACACTTAATTGCGTTCCCCTGTGTGGTGGGTTAACCTTAAAAGCAGTTTAATAGTAACAGAAGCAAAGCCATGCGCAGAAGCAAAGGAAAACAAAGATTTATTTTCTACTTCCCATCAGCAGGTGATGTCTGGCCCCT